>LUCG01202978.1:0-25411 GCA_001633085.1 Carthamus tinctorius | reverse complement strand
TATATACATACATACATATATATATATATAATATATATGCACATACATTTATCTATATGACAAGGTACACAAGGAATATGTTATGAATTTGGATCCTAAACTGGGTAAATGACCCAAGACCCATTAAGAGATGGTGGAGTCAAGAAGGATCTAGAAAGGGAATTAGTGACTGGTCCCAATTTAGTCTTTCTTTTTATTTTCATACGTGTCTAATAAATAGGGGAATGCCTTTGGCGTAGTGGCTATTCAGTTTTTGGCAATTATTCAGTCTGTTAGGGCTCTTAGCTTGTTGCTTGGAGAGAGGGATTTCTCCCTCGTCATTATCGTTCTTCTATTTTTTACGTCGTCTTCTTTTTTTTGTATTTCAATTCCTGATAGTAATCAAAGGCCATCTACTTCTTCAATCCGTTGTTCTGTATTCCTTAATTTGTTATCTCTAACAGAATATCATCAAATTTCTTTTATATAGTTAACATATGTGACTTTATATATGGATGTAATAGTTGGTATTGCATTCTTGTTCTCAATGCAAGATGCCTTTTGTCCCATGGTATGACTTCCACCCAAGTGTCATGCCTGTGGGTGTTTTTTTGTATGTTTTTGCAGGTCAATTTATTAAATTTATTTTGTTGACACCATTGTAATGTCTTTGCTTTCTATATTAGTGATGAAAGCTGAGTAATCCAGTTATAGATGATGGATATTGCCGTCAGAGGCGTATCCAGGTTTTTTATTCGAGCGGGGCACAAAATAGTTATCATAATAATATAATTTTTTTACAATTTTTACTTATAATGTGTTCTCGAAACTTCTTTTATGAATGAAAGGAAAGGAAATGGAGGGGAAGGGGGGGAAAGTAAAATAAACTTATGTTCTCAAAATCTAAAAGGAGAGATAGGAAAGGGAAGGGAAGGAAAGAAATTGACAACTTTCCTCTCAAATGTGGGAAGAAAGGGAAGGAAAGAAACACGCACCTAAATAATTTGTAAAATCCCAAGATTACCCATTAATAGAAAACCCTTTTTCCCCTTTATCATCCACGTCCCTGCACGCCTAAAAATAAAAACCAAATATAAGGGTATATTTGTCAAAATGACAGCCTTCCTTTTCTTTCCTTCCTATTCGAGAACACAAAAACTTATTTTCTTTCTTTCCTTTGTTTTTAAAAAGCAAAGAAAAAAAAGAAAAAGAAAAATCCACTGCGACGACACAGTAGAGTGGGTGAACGTGCACCCTCTTCACTCTTCATAAATCCTCCCTTGACTGTTTCGGGTTTTTGTAGCGTAGCTTTCTTAATCTGTAGAAATAACTAACAGAAGATGCATGTGTTTCTTCATATTACCTTTTCTTTCATTTTGTAAACGTAGTTGCTTCCATTCATACTTACTTTTTGAGAATTTTCAAATCATTATTTGTTTCAATGAAATATCGTTTATCTTTTTAAGTACATTAACGCAGAATATATGGCTTTTCCATGTAACTTTCTTTGACCGCCTTTACCTTATTCCTGTTACAGAACATTCTTAAAACCAACGTCACTAAGCGTCGCGGGAAAACATCTTTTGTTGAGCATCGGACATTTTTTCATCTTTACCATAGTTTCCACCGCCTGTGGATATTCCTTTTCATGATGTTTCAGGTAGGCCACTTGTCACCATTGATGGTTACTAGGGCATACTAGCTTGCAATGCCTTTGACTTTGTCTAAGTTCTTTGGCACATAAATGAATACCGACAATTTTTCTTCCACAGGCACTTACAATTATAGCATTCAATGATGGAAATCTCAACTCCAAGACGATACGTGAAGTTCTTAGCCTAGGCCCAACATTTTTTATTATGAAGCTTTTCCAAAGTACAATTTGCTCTTCATTTAAGAACAATTTGCTCTTCAAGAATTCTTGTTCCTTGTTTTTCACTGTTTCTATCTTCAGGTGCGTTGGACATTGTGGTGATGTATGGTGCCTATTCTACAACAAGGCTCTTGGCTGTTTCGAGGATTTTCGTCCGTTTCATTTGGTTTAGCTTCGCGACCATTTTCATATGCTTTCTTTACGTGTATGTATCTCTCCCAATTTAGTTTTACATGATGTTACATTTAATTGCATGCCCTATTTCCAGCCTCTCTTCAAATTCTCACATACCCACCTTAATTAACTATCACAAGATTTCCTTCTATACCAATCTCATTTCAGGAAAGGTCTCCAAGACGAGACTAGTTCAAATTCGGAGTCAATTATTTTCAAAATATACATAATTGTTCTAGGCATCTATGCTGGTATTCATTTCTTTTGGAGCTCGTTGTCACGGTTACCATCATGTCACCGTCTGTTCAACCGGTGTGATGATTGGTCCGTAGTTCGTTTGATCAAGTGGATGCATCAGGTTGGCGTTCTATCTCGTGTAGATTCATATTCTTTTGGTTCTGTTTCACAATCCTTTACTTTTTGCCAATGCTAACTATTTCTATCTGATTTGTATTTTAAGGAGCATTATTATGTTGGTCGTGGCATGTACGAAGCAACAACTGATTATATCATGTAATGACTTCATCCCTTTACCTCTTTCTAATTTTGTTGCTTTTTGATTAACGTCATATTAGGTGCCCGCTAATGGGATGACATTAAAAACGTGTCCAAGACTAGTTTGAAATAGTCAGGGAAAGATTGGATCCTACAGATCCTCAACGATCTGTCTAAGATGACATAACCGGATAAGAGACAAAGCCATATAGAATCATATACCTCCTACTAACTGGAAAAAAATCTATTATCCTGAACTGGTATGTTGTGTTTCAAAAAGAATTTTAACATGTGTAGAGTTGCTTGGCAAGCTTTGTGCATTGTTGTTATTGAGATCGATAGTTTGATTGGCGTCCTAACACATTGCTAGGTTATCATTCATATGTAGCCCGATGAAGTTCAGAGCACTTTCTAGAACTTGATTTAGTTAAAAGAGAACGTGTTTGGGTGCGGTTTCCAATACTGCAGTTTGATGGTTGTAGGTTAGGAAGTTATTTGGGTGTTGGAGCTTTTAGTTCTTCCATTTGTTAAGTTAGATTCATGGATCTGAACAGTTGCTTACTTTTGCTCATTAATTTAAGATAAATCTTACAAATTGGATTATTCTAGATAACATATATCATGCATAGACTTTTTAAGGCCTATGAGTAGGGAAGTTGTTAATCTTAAGTCCCACCTTGTGAAAACATTTTGGAAAGAAATATTAATGGATAGTAATTGAAGAGCTTGATAACATGGAAAATATTTGTAAAGCCTGAGTGTTGGCAAAAAGGCAACAAGAAAACAGAGAATACTGGAAGACTACAAGCAATAGAGACAATCAGACAATGGAAAATATTTGTAAAACCCAAGTGTTAGTGAAAAGGCAACAAGTAAACACATAATACTGTAACACTATAGGCAATAGAGACAATAAAGGAAATGCAGTAAACTAAATAGCTTTAAAGGAAGTGCCACCTCTAACTATCTTAGGACACTGCTAACCAACAGNAGAAGAGGGTTGGGACTTTTGTCCCCCCCCCCTCCTCAATCTGCAGCAGTCCCTACAAACAATCTGCTGCCCTAGTTCTGCATTTCTAGGAACTTCTATCAAAGTTCATGTCCTTGGAAAGGTCTAAAGCCTCCATGTCCTGCTTAAGCTTCTCGAAGCACGTCTTCCCCATCCTGCCTCTTCTCCTCACTCCCTCGATCATCACACTCTCCGCTCTTCTCACTAGTGTCGTCCTCTATCTCTTGAGAACATGTCCAAACTGCCACCATCTTCCCTCGCTTAATTCATCGGAGATAGGCACAATTTCTAGCTTTGCCCGATAGACCTATTTTGTATCCAGTTCAATATGGTGGTCTGACCAGAGTTCCAAGCGAGGTTAAAGTGGAGGCTGCCATAGTTCCATGTCAGCATCCTCATTTTTGTGGCTTCTTTATCATGCATAGCTGGTCTGATGGCCACCTTGTAGAATTTGCCATACAGTTTTATTGGGACCTTCCTGTCACACAACACTCCTGTGGCACCCTCCACTTTAACCTCCCTGGCTTTTGTAATTCGTAAGGCCTTCCTCTACCTCTCCATCTTTCTGAATCAAGGAGTTTAGATACTTGAAACTGTCATTTTGTGGTATCAGTTTTTCCCCTGAATGTTGTCTTCCACCCAGTATCCCCTCGTCAATACTCTTTCTACTGAAATTTCACCATTGGTTTTTGGTACTAAAACGGCTATTGCACAAGCCTTGGGTTTTGTAGCCACTTAGCGTTCACCTCTCCCTTCGTTTCCACTACTAGCACAATCTTGTCAACACATAACATCCCCTGTATCCCACGGGCTGCGGGTAAACTCATCCAAGATTAGCACAGAAAGGAATGGCCTACCAACTCCATTTTCACTGAGAAATACCCATTCTCATCAGTTAGGGTGCTTGGTTGAACGTGCATATCCTGTATAGCCCTAACATACCTCCATGGCACCCCTCTATATTATTTGAACAATCTGCAATAAGTGAAAACTCAAGGCACTAACGCGCTCGCGCTGTATTTTGTATGCGTGCTTGTGAACATTATATGCTTCATAAGGTGCCATGGTCCTTAATGATGTTGCCGAGAAGCATCATCTACAAACTCCGTTCTTCATTGGTTTTGATAATTTGTCATTTGTGTTTCCGATTCTTTGGTAACTAGAATGTTCATAAACTACAAATTATTTTTTTTCTTTTTTTTTCATGTGGTTGGTGGCTTTCTAATGTCATAGAAATTCAGGTATATGCTTTTCTGGCTTGTTGTGTTGGGGGGCAAGTTTTCTTTTGCCTATTTTCTCCAGGTAACTAACTTGATTTGGTCTTTTGCATGTAGATCAATATTTTTTATTTTTCTTATTTTCTTATTTGTGTCATTAAATGGTTGATGCAGATCAGGCCCTTAGTGAACCCAACAAGGGATATAATTGATATTAAAGATGTGCGCTATTCTTGGCATGATTTTGTATCAAAGAGTAAGTCACAGTTGGTGATATTGAAGATATAATTAATGTTGGACTCCTTTTGCTAATGCCTTTTTACGAAGTTCTATTCTTTGTCCTTGGATTTTAGTAAGATTATTTGCCTGATATGCAGTTTTTATGATTTCTCAATACAGATAATCATAATGCCTTGACTGTTGCTTGCTTGTGGGCGCCAGTGTTTTGTGTAAGCTGCTATTCTGCTATCTTCTATGTTCTTCTTTTACTTTCCCTCTCTTATTCTGTCTATTTGGTCACTCACAATGTCCATCAAAACTTGTTTGGATGTTCGCTATAGAGTGCAAACGTGCACTTGTGTTTGCTTCAATTACTAATCAGAGATTGGTTTTGTCTGTCCTGGTTTTTGTTTCGTACATTATTTTCTGCTTCTGGGTTATGTTTTTCTTCTTATGCTATTGTTTATCGTATCTCAACTTTTATTATATATGATTAGATTCTGAAGATGCAACCTAGCATCGCATGCTAATGCACACAGTTCAGGATACATACTTTTTTTAGATAAGGTTCATCTAGGCTTCGCCTAGACTACATTCTTAGCAATATAGAACTGAAAGAAAATCCGGCCGTCTGAGACTAAGCCTGGCCACAAGATGCACATGAAGGGATTCGAACCTGGGGTGAATGGGATACCATCCACATCCCCCACAGGTCTTACCGCTACGCCACAAGCCTTGTGGTTCAGGATACATACTTCATACTATGTAATAATGCTGCTACTACAAATAAGAGTTTCACTCTTTTCATTTTCTTGATCCTTCTAAGAATTATGCATTGAAAATAACTGATTCCCTTATAGGTGCCAAAACTAAGAATCATGAAGATCCTTGTTTTATAGTTTGTTCCTCAAGTATATACATAACTTGGATATGCTTTTGTCTGTATTGCATTTGGGGCATAATGTTATTGTCGAGCTCGAACCTTAGCCAATACCTTACTGGTTTGGATTATTAGGGGATTACGCTAATCTGGCACCTATAAGATCTTCTCCTCTGCCAATCTAGCGAATATGTTTGATATGCCTCTCTCTTTTGCTGCAGATCTATCTTCTGGACATCCACATCTTTTACACTATTATATCTGCTGTTGTTGGTTTCTTGCTTGGAGCTAGAGATCGTCTTGGTGAGGTTAGTGGTGCTTGTGTACTCACATGTGTGAACCATGGTAGAAATAGATGCATACTTATCAAAAATTAATTCGTAGTTCATATTTGTCATTGTTTTTTTGGAGATGATATCATTTTTTTGTTGCATGTCACTGTTTATCACTTTATCTGTTGTTTTCTAGTGAAGTATAATCAAAATTTTGTAGTTTCCTTGTATATGTATCCTTTTGGTGTTTGGCAATTGCTGTCGGCAGTAACAATAATCTTATGTGTGATCGTTGCCGCATATCTTCTTGTTGCTTTGCAGCTAGGATATATCAAAGTTCCTACTTTTTGTCTTTTCTGTGTCTGTGTGTTGGGCTAAGGTTTCACAATTTCTTTGTTCTTCAATGCTTTCAGATTAGGTCTTTGGGTGCCGTCCACAAACTCTTTGAGAAGTTTCCCGAGGCATTTATGGATAGTCTCCACATCCCTCTTGCTAAAAGGTGTTCTTGATCAGTCTCTGTAACAGGATTTGATAGGCCCCTTCCCCATTTTTTTAACCCGTGATGTTTTCTATTGTATTAATGTTTAATTATCTTTTGCAGGGATACCCTACGAATAACTGGCCAGGTAAATTGATGATGCCAATCGTTATCAAATAAATTAGCAATACCTCGATTGTCTTGGCGAGTTGGTGCAATTTCCTACATAAAACTGTTACTAATTGCCATTCTTGCATGAAATGTTATGTTTTCTGTGCATTATCTACATTTGAGCTGAAAATTTTCCATTATCTTTCCTTCATCATCATCGTTGGTTATTTCTCCTTTCTTTTTTGCCGTTCTTGTTGTTTTAAATGTCATTGATTTTGTATTTCCGCTTCTTGGTTGGCTGCTTGTGATATGTTGCAAGGATGCAAGTGTGATGATATGGTGCATCGTATGTTGATACCAGGACTTGGCAATTCTAAACTTTTTGACAGTATTGTAATATGTTATGTGTATATGGTGTGTATGATATAAATGTAAAAGTAAACAAGGTAAACTATGGAAATTGTATTCTGTGTTGATACACTAATATAAAGGTTACACCCATGGCAGTTAAAAAGAGTAAAGCACATACTTAGGTTACACCTTTTATCCTGTTTGTACTTTTACGTTGTGGGCCCAGAACAGTCTAATTAAAAGAAGGATTATTGTGTCTCCTGCCCTAGCCTCCTTTAGGTCTGTTGCATTTGATTTCTAAACTTATATTCTGTGAATTTTCATCTCTCCATTTTTCGAAAAAAAGGAGATCAACATTACCCCCTTTGTATCATCAATCGCATATTGGTTCTTGTGCTCAATGATTCAGAGATGTGGTCAAAACTAGAGCTGGGCACAGATTGATCCATGAAAAAGCCCAGTTAGTCAAAGCCTGGTCAAAGGCAGTTCATGAATCCGGAAAGCCCAGCGTGGTTTGATCCAGTCCAAGGTTTCATGTGAATCGGGTATTATGGGGTCTCAAAAGAGAGTGGTCCAGGACTGGTCCACCTCAAAAAATTGCGGACCAATTAAGGACCAGCTGTCCGGCCTGCACCGAACAAACCGGTCTCCTTGCTCATCTCTAGTCAAAACACACCCCGCATGCACCCCATAGAACTCAACCTCGGGGGCACCTTGTACACGGGTGCGGCAAGATGTAGAAGCATTTCTGCCTTCTATCTTGTATTTGTCAGTGTACATCTTTTTCTTCATTGACACGCCTTCTCCTTTGGTTAATCACAACATCACTTGCTTCAACTGATGAAACACTATAGACTGCAATTAATGACACAAGCACATTCACCAACATGACTTTTGTTGTGCACAAGTTCATGGGCAGAAGTTATGAGTTGAACTCATCACGTTTTCATAGTTGTAGCTAGTTTTTATGTTTTCTTGCAATGTCTGTCACAATCTTCCACCTTTTATCCTTTCCTGGGGAACGCTTCATAAGATCAAATAGGGATGCACCTTACTAAATAGCATGCAATACTCTATGATTTGTATTAGTTTCCCTGAACAGAATTTTGTGGTGTTAAAATTTTGTGCCAGTCAATAACTATATGCTTAGACATTCATGCATTTGTATGATCAGAGTTTTGTTACGGATTCTCTGTATGTGTTCATAGTATATTATTAATTATGTTGGCCAGTTGCAATCAGTTAAGAAGTACTCTATTTTATTGTTCCGGTTCCTATTGCTCTTGGTTATCTCTTGAATACTTTTCAAGTTAAAATCTATGAAGTTAGTATTGATATGATCTGTGTCAGCCTTTTGAGGCTAAAAGTTCATTTGCGATATACATGTCTGCCCCTTTTCCAATTCCTCATGCTTGTGATACTTGAGCGGTAACATTTGAGTTTTTAACCACTCTTTTATGCTGCAAAAGGTTTTACAGAAAAATAAGTTTGACGCTGCTCGGTTTTCGCCCTTCTGGAATGAGATCGTGAGGAATCTGCGAGAAGAGGATTATATTACTAATTTGTGAGTTTTACTTGCTGTAACAGGACTTAGTTGGTAGATAATAAACTTTTTTTCCGCACAGTTGGATGGTTCTGTATCCTCATCATTAACATTAGGATGCATCTTGTTTTCAGGGAAATGGAATTGCTCCAAATGCCTAAAAATTCTGAGACTGTTCCTATGGTTCAGTGGCCCCTTTTTCTCTTAGCCAGCAAGGTTATTCAAATTCTTTGGTCTTGGATTTTCGTTTTGGTTCTTTTCTTTTCTTTTGTGAGTTTCGTCGTAATTTCTTTTTTTTATATTTAGATTTTCCTTGCCAAAGATATCGCTGGAGAGAGTGACTCACAAGAGGAGCTGTGGGATAGGATCTCAAGGGACGATTACATGAAATATGCAGTTGAGGAATGTTTCTACACCATCAAGCTAATTTTGACTTCAATTTTAGCGAATGACGACGGGAAGTTGTGGTAAGTGCACAGTGAAGTGTTCAGATTGTATAGATTGTTTTTAAGTATTGGTCATTTTGTCATGTTAGCGCCCCTGTTCACCTTTTTCCCTAATTGTCTTCTGCAGGGTTGAAAGAATATATGAAGACGTTCGAGCAAGTATCGTGAAAGGAAGTATTCACATAGACTTTCAATTAAAAAAACTGGCACTTGTTATTCAAAAAGTTACTGCTCTTACGGGAATTCTGGTATGTATTTGTACATTTTAAGTGATTTTTTTTTCTAGCACTTTTGGTCATGATGGTGTAGCTTTAAATGTTTATCGTATAATGATGAGCTAAGAAGAGCTATAAACAAGGATTCATATAGCTAGGTACACAGGACCCAGTACCTTCTAATCCAAATGTTTTTGGTTGATATAGATTTACTGATCATGGTTTGAAATTAACACCATCTTTTTCGGCCTGAATGGGATATTAAGTTAGAAACATAAGATATCTGCAACTCATGTGCCTGACAAATTTTTTAAAACCATAAAGAACTATTGGGATGATGAATTTCTTATCTTAACTCTTAACATCTCTTATATGCATATGGCTACCTAGGTGAAAGCTAAATAGAGTCTCTGGTTATACAATCTGCTTCTCGACCAATTTGAGTGTTCCATGTACTGTCTATATACACAAGTAGCTCTTATTGACTTCATATTTGAACTATTTAAGACATTGCATTCTTGAGGGTTTCACTTCAGTACATCTTAGAATTCTGTATACCTGATTTTTATTTTCCTTCGGCATTGTTTTGCCAACTGATAATATTTTTATTGGATGATTTTGTTTCTTTAAGTGGTGCTTTTTCCTCTCTTTTGACCATAATAATGTGGTTTGCATGCTACATGCACAGAAAGAACTTGGAACGCCTGAATTGGAGACTGGTGCTGTTAATGCTGCTCTTGATCTTTATGATGTTATCCAGCTTGATTTTCTTAACGTCAATATGAGGTGTGTGTCCAACGAGAAGTTATGTGCTCTTAAGTTTTAATTCAGTTCTTAAATACATGCTTGATGGAACTTTCATCCATTCTCCAGAGAAAATTATGCGACGTGGAATATGTTGATAAAAGCAAGGAAGGAAGGTCGCCTTTTTTCAAAGTTGAAGTGGCCTAGAGATCCTGAGTTGGTATGTTATCTCTTGTAATAGTAAGGCTTATGTGAGTTGACCTTTTTTTGTTGTTTATTTCTTATAATGGTGTTTAACGGTTGAACATTCTTTGTCTACAGAGATCACAAATTCGGAGGCTACACTCGCTTTTCACTATCAAGGATTCTGCTGTAAATGTCCCGAAAAACCTAGAGGCTAGACGTAGGTTGCAATTCTTCACAAATTCACTTTTCATGTCGATGCCCAGAACCAAGCCTGTTCGTGAAATGTTATCTTTCAGGTTAATCCTCATATGGTTGAACATTCATTGGTTATGATTTGAATTTTTTCGACTTGATACAAAACCACCCATTCGGTACTGATCTAAGTTTTGAATTTGTCCAGTGTTTTCACACCATATTATTCAGAGACTGTTCTTTATAGTATGAAAGAGCTTCTTAAGAAAAATGAAGATGGGATCTCGATTTTGTTTTACCTCCAGAAGATCTTTCCAGGTATTTTGACTTTCAAACTCCAATAAGATGGGCATAGCAGGTGTATCTTCATTAAGCACCATGAACCTAAGGAACCAGATCATTTGGGACCACCAGTGTGGTGGTGTCATGTGGTTATTTTAAAAATGGGAATGACAGGTTTACTTAAACTTGTTGAATTTTTTGAACCAATGGAACTATGAGTCTTCTTGAACCCCCTTTTGGGATCTTGCAGATGAATGGAAAAACTTTCTTGCTCGGATTGGCCGTGATGAAAATACACACGAGTCAGATCTTATTGATAATGATGATGAGAACCTTGAACTGCGTATTTGGGCATCATATCGTGGACAAACATTAGCAAGAACCGGTATGCTTTTTCTTTCTGAATTTTCTTAGGGAAGTCTTGTTTTCTTTTTAATTCTCAGCAATGCATGCATATAACCTAAAGGTTACTACTTATTATGTTTAGTGATGATTGCTTGAATTTACTTTACATGGGTTGTGTTTTTGCTCTTTTCTAGTGCTCGAGTTTTGTGTTTGATTCCCAGCTGATTTAGGGTGAAAGAGACTTGTTAACACCTCCAGTAGCTCTGCTAGTGTTGTGTATGAAACAGCATTTATTGAGTTGGCATATGCATATTACAATAATTTTGTAAATTTCAACATTTGTTGCCACTTTCTTGCATTGTTTACCTTATGTTTGATCATATTCAGTGCGAGGAATGATGTACTACCGAAAGGCTCTAATGCTTCAGGCTTATTTGGAGAGAATGACCGTTGGAGGTTTGGGTTTCCAGAATATTTATCTTGTTTCTATTTGTCATTTTGATTTCAATCACATCAGTTGTGTTCTAATATTTTACATGGCTATGCTAGATATGGAAGCGGCTGTCCCCACTACTGAAGCAACTGATACTAAAGGATTTGAGTTTTCTCCTGAAGCAAGGGCTCATGCTGACCTAAAATTTACATACGTTGTCACTTGCCAAATATATGGGAAACAGAAAGAAGAGCAAAAGCCTGAGGCTGCTGATATTGCATTGCTATTGCAAAGGTGAGATATGTATATTTTCTGTGTCGCCGTGTATGCTTTTTGTGCTCTAGATAAAGAAGCCCTAGCCTCGAAACAAAATCCACTGTACTTCATTTGGTTATTTAACTCGTACTCCTGAATGCTATCATTTGATGATTGATGTGTTTCAAAAACAGGCAAGTGGGAGTAAAAAGAATGAAACATTTTCACTCAATGGTCTCAGGAAATTTATTTTTCTTGTAAATACATCGCCTTAATGGGTCTCCAACTATTATAATTTTTATCCCACTTAATTGCTGACATACAATGGGAGGATATAGAAGGTTAATATATATATATATATACACACACACACACACACACACGCACAAAGTAGGTAAGATTTCTGTTGTTCCATATAAGATGGATTCATTTGGGTTATATAAATTTTATTCTTTCTCCCAAACTAAATTTAAAACAATGGGATCTCATATTAGAAAGAGGGAGATTGAGATTGTCATGTGTTTTGACTGATAAGCGGGGATATCAACATTTAGTTAGACGTCCTTCAGAAATCGGATACACTGATGAAAAACATATGAAAAAGATAAGACACAGTCTTCCAAGTTTGCAGTTTCTGAAAATGAGTGATTGTATGATTGGATTATATTCCAGGATATAGGATGAAATTATTTTACAAGGATAAAATGCTATGACTAGAACTTGGTCTGCTCTGAGAATGGATCAAGGACACCTATTTACTGAGATTAGAATGTATTTATAGAGGTTTTTGCATGTGCTAGTATTATTGCTGTTCTGTCAAAAAACTGATTGTGAGTTTCCCTTTCAGAAACGAAGCACTTCGAGTTGCTTTCATTGATGAGGTGGAGACTCTAACCGATGGTAAAGTGAACAAAGAGTACTTCTCTAAACTTGTGAAGGGCGATATCAATGGGAAAGACAAGGTTGATGGCTCCTTTAATTATTTACTACAGTTTTACTGGTTTGTTACTGGGTACCAGATTAGTTGAGCACGAGCTTCGGCTTTGTTAATTACTTAATTCAGAAGTAATGTTATGCAGGAAGTCTATTCTATAAAATTGCCTGGGAATCCCAAACTTGGTGAGGGAAAACCTGAAAATCAAAATCATGCGATTGTCTTTACTCGTGGAAATGCTGTCCAGACAATTGACATGAATCAGGTATGCACTTCCTGGCTTTATGTGGTGATGATCTCGTAGGAACTTCTAGGCTAATGTGCTCTTTGTATGCTTTCTTCTTATCCACAAAATACCGACAAATGCTATATAGTACATTTAGTAATATGAAAATCAAAATTAATATTACCTTCATTGTTGTCTTTAAGTTTGTTTTTATTCTACATTTTAGCTTTTGTTTGCTTATCCTTCAGGATAATTACTTTGAGGAAGCATTAAAGATGAGAAATCTGCTTGAAGAATTCCATGGTTATCATGGTATCCGTCCTGCAACCATTCTTGGTGTAAGGGAGCATGTATTTACGGGAAGGTATAGACAATAACAATGTTTTCCTAACACACACTTACTCATACAGCCATCATCACCTTTTGAACTATTCATGCAGTGTCTCTTCTTTAGCATCCTTCATGTCCAATCAAGAAACTAGTTTTGTAACTCTCGGGCAGCGTGTTCTTGCAAGTCCTTTAAAGTAAGTTCAAAATACTTTTTTGTAGCTTTTCTATATGCAGAAGCAATATCTTCTCAATACCGAAAGCTATCTGTGGTTAACATCATCATGGGGTTACTGTAAAATATATTCAGGGTTCGCATGCATTATGGTCATCCTGATGTGTTTGATAGAGTGTTTCATATTACGCGGGGTGGCATCAGCAAAGCCTCTCGTGTGATCAACATTAGTGAAGATATTTATGCAGGTATATATATATTTTTCTTTATTTTCTTTTTTTCTTTTCTTGATTATAAGTTCTTACAGCATCTTCCACATGGTGGTATCACCTTTATTTCTGCTTGTCATATCTCACAAAACTGCCATTATACTACATATTCGTAACATTTGCATAATAACTTCACACTACTTTGTCAAACCATACTTCTTTCCATGTCTCTCACTATATTTTGAAATTTAAAATGCAGGTTTTAATTCAACCTTACGTCAAGGAAACATCACTCATCACGAATATATCCAGGTATTATATCTGTCACATAATAGTTCATTTTGTTTCAAAAGAAGCCCTTAGTAACCACACTCTCTAGCTTATCATGTACTTGGTTGATATGTTGTGTAGGTTGGCAAGGGACGAGATGTTGGGCTCAATCAGATTGCTCTGTTTGAAGGAAAAGTGGCCGGAGGAAATGGTGAGCAGGTTCTTAGTAGGGATATATACAGACTTGGGCAGCTGTTTGATTTCTTCCGGATGCTTTCATTCTACTTTACCACCGTTGGATACTACTTCTGTACCATGGTATGAACCCTTGCTATTAGTTTATGTTATTTCATGGTTACACTTGTAATTACTTTATCTTGCAGAACTCGAATTTGATTCGATGCCAGTAAGTTACTTGAGTCTAGATCAACTAAGAAATTGTGCTTTAACATGCTAGAAGACTTGAATTCATGTCGAGTAAGCTCGAGAACCACTTGACATGAGTTTGGTATTTGTAATATCTATAGTTTTTTTGAGGTTATAAATTGTAGATATATTTATACTATTCATTCACCCTCTCCATTCTAATATAATAAAAGCAACAATTTCCTTTTCTGATTCCAATACAAATGGAACAATTTCTTTTGAGGTAAGGTTTATCCAGATTTACTATGTGTCCCTTGGCATTTCTTCCTGAATACTAGTAATGTTGCTTTGGTCAAAAGAACTCTATTTTGATATTGTTGAGGGTCATTCTAGAGATATGGCTAATAGTCTAAGAATGTCGTTAGTTGTCATATTTGTTATGGTTGGCAAGCATAAATCACATGTTAAAGAGAGTAATCTATATTCTTGATTGTTGTATCCAATCACACTTTTACATTTTAATGTAATATATATGGAAAATGTATTGTACTTATGCAATAAATCGAATAACTCACCTATCTTTGTGAGTCAAAATAAAAAAGGAATACTGCATCCATAACCCGTAGCCGTAGGGTTCCATATTACCATGGCACTCCGTCCACTTCCATAGATCACACAGGAACTCCCAACGGCTGTGGCAATAACTGATTCATTCGTCCTCTTTTACATGGATGCTCTCATGATAAAAGTGTCTCTGCAAAAAAGTTGGGTAGATAGGACTAAATATACTACAATAGTTCGATTTTACTGAAATAGATGCACGATTATTTTTGATAAATTTATATGCATGCTAAAGTTTTATGTAACTTCGATTAACAGTTGCCTACTTTGTTATTAAAATAGTATGCTTTCCAAGTGTGTCTGTTTTCCCTTTCTTTCTATATCTTTGTGAAATAACTCTGATGAGAAGAAAAAAGAAGGCGTTAATCACATGGTTCATACACGTTATTCTGTCAGAATGATGAATGGTTCAATTGAATTTTATTTGGAACCAGCTTCATTCTCCTCTTAACAACTTATCTGATTTGCTTGCAGTTAACCGTGATTACTGTGTACATATTTCTGTATGGAAAAACATATTTGGTAAGTTCTAAGCTTTGCTTACATAGATTCTCATTGGAGTTGCATACCATCTTTTGAGATTGTTTTATTTTACTGTTTCAGGCATTGTCTGGAGTTGGTGAAGATATTCAAACTAGAGCCGATGTGTTGCACAACACTTCTCTAAATACAGCTTTAAATACACAATTTCTGTTTCAGATTGGTGTATTTACAGCTATACCGATGGTTTTGGGATTCATCTTAGAGCAGGGATTTTTAAGGGTATGTTTTGTGCATGCAGATTGTTTTTTATATACATACTTTTGTTCCTGAACATAATTTTTAATGGGATGCAATGTTGCCCAATGATAACAAAAAGTGATGTAGGACAGTAATTGGGGAGAAAAAAATTGAGTTTTCCGTAATTGCTCCTCAATCCTAGGATATCTTAGATTTCAAAACCTGAATATTTGGCATCTCTCTGGAATTGTTTTCTTTGGTCAATGTAAAACAAATATTGACCACCGTTTATCATTATTTACTTACTTTTGTTTCTTTGATTAATTTCTTGCTTTTGAAATCTTGAATGGTGCTGCAGGCTGTTGTTAGTTTTATCACCATGCAGTTTCAGCTTTGTACCGTCTTCTTCACATTCTCTTTGGGAACCAGAACACACTACTTTGGCCGGACCATTCTTCATGGTGGTGCAAAGGTTTGTTCTTACTTTTTGTTTATTTATTGCTTTGTTCTGTTACCGTAATCTAACAAATGTTGATTCCAAAACAGTATCATGCAACTGGTCGAGGTTTCGTTGTGCGCCACATCAAATTTACAGAGAATTACAGGCTTTATTCTCGCAGTCATTTTGTCAAAGGGTCTCTCATCTCTCTCTCCTCTCTCTCTCTCTCTCACACACACACACACACTATTCCTTTTCTCACATGCTTATGGTGTTGAGTATTTACTGAAACAGAATGGAAGTTGTTCTACTGTTAGTGGTGTACCTTTCATATGGGTTCAATGAAGCTGGTGCAGTTGGATACATTCTTCTGAGTGTTAGCAGTTGGTTCATGGCAATTTCGTGGCTTTTTGCGCCGTATATGTTCAATCCATCTGGTTTTGAGTGGCAGAAGTAAGTTTTCCAATTTGGAATTGTATGTCAGCTTATGTTGTTCCCATCTGATGCATTGCATTGACCTTGTTGTTCGATTCTTTAGGACTGTAGAGGATTTTCGAGATTGGACAAATTGGCTCTTTTATAGGGGTGGAATCGGTGTTAAAGGAGAGGAAAGCTGGGAAGCGTGGTGGGATGAAGAACTGGTACGAATTCACCATCCTGGCTTTCGCCATTTTTCATTTGTCTATATGCTCAACACATATGGTTGTGGGTTCCATTAACAAAGATGGGACCCACAAGATGGCAAATGGAGGAAATGGTCTGAACAAATGGAATCTTAAACCAGTTTCCTACATTGGAAATTTTCCAATTTTCCATATTATTTATCGTGATGATTTTCTATTAAACAAGTTCTTCCAATTCATTTTTAAATGCTTGGGAGGAAGGCTTACGTATTTTCTTTTTGCAGTCTCATATCCGAACACTTCGTGGTAGGGTTTTGGAAACCATTTTGAGCCTACGGTTTTTCATTTTCCAATATGGTGTTATTTACAAATTGGATGTGCAAGGATCAGAAACATCACTATCGGTAAGAATCTTTATGCATAATGTAAGCAAATTCTTTGTTGGGTAGAAATCAAAATGTTCTCTTTTTTACTAATAAATGGTTTTTTCTCGTCAGTTGCTTCTTGTAGATGTGTAGTTATTATCTCGGCAACTTATAAAGATGCTTGTTTGGATCTTATTACTTGTATAATATACTTGTGTATTTTCGTGTTTCTGCAGGTGTATGGATTTTCATGGCTAGCGCTCGTGGGGCTTATATTCCTTTTTAAGGTATACAAGTTTAAGGTTGAATCTTGAAAAGTTATGCCATGATTGTATTTCTTACTTGGGTTGCTTGCTGTTTACAGATTTTTACATTCAGCCAGAAAATATCGGTGAATTTTCAACTGATCTTGCGTTTCGTACAAGGCGTTGCCTTCATGCTCGCGCTTGCTGGTGTGGCGGTTGCTGTTGCCATCACTGACCTTACTGTTACCGACGTATTTGCATGCATCTTAGCATTCGTACCCACCGGTTGGGGATTACTTTCGGTACGTTTTCCTTTTAAATTT
Organism: Carthamus tinctorius; assembly: GCA_001633085.1. Taxonomy (NCBI): domain Eukaryota; kingdom Viridiplantae; phylum Streptophyta; class Magnoliopsida; order Asterales; family Asteraceae; genus Carthamus; species Carthamus tinctorius. Next base: position 7,869 of record LUCG01202978.1, on the reverse strand, counting down.
TCTAACTTGTGGTGGTTGGTTTGGTGTCATTCTTTTTTGAGTAGAAGTGAACGGAAATATATGGTTTTGTTCCAGATCTGTGTAGCGTGGAAACCGGTGTTTAAGAGGGTCGGATTATGGAAATCAGTACGGTCTCTTGGTCGGTTATACGATGCTGGGATGGGAATGCTGATTTTTATCCCGATCGCACTATGCTCCTGGTTCCCTTTCATCTCGACTTTCCAAACACGATTAATGTTTAACCAGGCATTCAGCCGTGGTCTGGAAATCTCCCTCATCCTGGCCGGAAACAACCCAAATTCTGGGTTATAGTGATTTTGTACATTTAGAGCGAGTGGTACGTGAAACCTAACTCACTAGAGTAGTAAGATTTGCAGAATCTGTGGTATTGTTTGTTTGTTTGTATGTAAGAATTTCACGGCTGTAAATTTTGTAGGAGTTGAGAAATGTTGAATACTGAACGTGTGGTACTTTTAGGTACCATGAGTTTATCGAACCATGGATTTGGTTTTTATGATCTTTGCGAGTGATATCAAGTGAAGTTGTATACTTGTTTATTTTTATGAAGTATACACTATCTATATACGGCAAATGGAACAAATAAACTTACACACGCCCTTCTCACCTTTGGTGAGTTTTAAACCCCCGACCTCCTGGGAGGTCAAGGACTCCAATACCTGATCCGATCGAAGATATTGGATGTAACTTCTTCGAATGGGTGTTCGAACAACAACTCTTGAAGGAACTCCATACGAAAAGAACAATAAAACGGAAAATTAACCTAAGACACAAAACGAACCAAGAGAAAACGATTTCTTTGCATTGATCTCTCTCAAAATAGTACAAAACTCTCTAACTCGCTGTAGGTTCTTTTTTTTTTCCCAACTCCCTTCTTTCTCTTCTTGTTCTCCTATTTATGTGAGGAAATTGGTTAGTTTCTTTTCTTTTCTCATGACCATGCATGGCACCGTCACGATAATGAGTTTTTTCTCCTTTTCTTTTGGTGAAAGTGGGTTTTCTTTTTTAACCGGTTTGACTGAAATTATCGTCCCCGATCAATACTGCTAGGCAAGAGGCTCTTTGGTGTATTTTTATTTTCTTCTTTCTCATCTTTAGGGTACTACACCTTATTTTCTTCTTAACCACAAAAAGTTAAAAGACATTATATTATGTAAGGCAAAGAATCGTGTGAGTAGAACTGTAGAAGAGTTAAGGTAAGAACGGATTTGGACCATTGATCACTCTTAATCTCAAACTCATCTCATGAAATGTACTTGATTAGAAAATTGATTCGGTACATCCTAACCTCGTGTGCTTTTAAGGGTAAAGATTCCTTCTTATCCTTTTCATGATAACTTCACTTTTCAATGAAACCCAAACTGTATTATATACTCTATGTATATTGCTACATTGATACATGAATATATGTTTTGTTCATGCATTCATGCATGCTTATTCATGTATGAATACATATTGCCATTGTGCATATTTACTTACACATGAGTGTACATTATGGTTGTTATAAATTTGACCAAAAAATCCAATTGTTAGGTCAAGAAAAAACAATACACAAGAACCAAAAGAGGAAGTGGTTATTAGAACCAAAAGAGGAAGGGGTTCAAGAGGTATGAGTTCATCCAAGATTATTATAAGAGTAAGTGTAATAATTGGGATTCACATATTGTGGTTAAAAATTATTTTACAAATTAGTTTTGAAATGAATATACCAGCCTTTGCTGAGGAGGGTATTTTAACAAGTATAAAAACACTTGGTTTGGTTTGCAAACCACAAGACTTGTGGCGTAGCGGTAAGGCCTGTGGGGGATGTGGATGGTATCCCATTCACCCCAGGTTCGAATCCCTTCGTGCGCATCTTGTGGCCAGGCTTAGTCTCAGACGGCCGAATTTAATTTCAGTTTCATATTGCCAAGGATGTAGTCTAGACGAAGTCTAGATGAACCTTATCAAAAAAAAAACACTTGGTTTTGACCCCATTTAAATGTCCCCATGCATGCGCACGGAAAAGCTCGAACTCGGTTAGGGCACTATGAACCCCCCGAGCGATAACCAATTTGCCACAACGCTGGAAGACAAGTTGATGATTATGATTCAAGAAGCAGTCAAAGATTGAATATTTTTATCCAATCTTTTTACAAATGTCTTGTTATGAATTTTATTCTAATCTTGATAATTTGAATGTTACTAACTTTTTTGCTTGTCAAAACTTTAAAGTTGATATGGATAGATTGGATATAAATTCTCTAATTTGATACTTGTCAAAGTAAATCTTTATTGCATTAACAAGAAATGAATTTTTGTTTGATATTTTTTTTATAACCTTTATTTAATATTTAATATTTGGTTTTTTGCCTTTTTTCTGAAAAACCGAGATGTGGAATACAAAATGGAATTTTATTTTAGCGAATTAATTTTAGTTAGTCAATTTTCTATAATTATTTTTTATTCTTAAAAATATGACATGTGTTAAATCAAGATTTCAGTTTTATACTTATCATAATAATGATTAGTAACAAAAAATTAGTTAATGTCATCAAACCCTCAAATAAATAGAAAGTTTTATTTAGATCTGAAAATGATAATTCTAAAATTTGATTTTTTAAATAAAAATAAGATAAAAGTTCGTTTCGTTTTGATATAACTTTTCCTATATAATATATAAAATATGTCATATGATACGATATTTTATAATATTAAGTAATTTATTTTATTTTTAAAAACTCAAATTTTTGTAAAACTACTTTTTTTATTATACCATACATTGATTTTTTTTCTTTTACATCTTTTAGTTGGAAAAATATATATGTTAAATGGTTATACCTAATTTATTATAACAATCTATTAAAAAGAATTTCATTTTTTAACCATATTTAAATGTCATCTTAATCTTCTAGCCATTTTCTTGCATTATTTTGCAAAATGGTCACTTTGTCCGCCAAAAGATGGCCAAATTACATTTTCAACTCCTATCCGTCAAAAAATGGGTCCACCAATGAAGGATAGGGTAAAAATGTAATTTTTAGTGAGATCTTTAAAATAAACTTATTAAACCTTTGAAGTAGCCAAAATTACATTTTTTTTGTCATATCCTCCATTGGCGGCCCCATTATTTGACGGATAGGGGTCAAAGAGAAATTTTCGGTCGAAATTTGGTACATCCATCATTGAAGACCCTCTTTTGACGGGCAAAGTGGTTGTTTTGCATAATGGTACAACAAAATAACTAAAAGATTAAAAAGCTATTTAAAAAAGGTTAAGTTCACCAAAATGTATTCAAGTTATCACATTTTGTAAGTGTATGTACTCGACTTAAAAACTTGTAATTTAATGTATCAAAGTTTTAAAACCTACCATTTAATGTAATGTAACCTGTGATTGTTGGTTACAGTAGGTTATCTACCATTTTTAATTATTTGTTTTTCTTGAATGTTCATCTTCACTCCCAAGTTCATCAAAAACCCCAAGTTAAGAACCATAAATTATCCCAAAATAAAAATCTGAATCTCAATAAAATCCCAAAATCATGAATCATGAATCATTAATTTCAATGAACATCATCTTCCCCAAAAATACATGGAATCTTCAATGGCATTGAAATCAAAAAACCAAAGTGAGTCTCCGGAGACGATGAAGAAGAAACCCATGGTGACGAAGGGTTTCTGATTTTCCGCTTCAATCATGGTGATCTCTTCATGTTCAATTGAGGGTTTCTGAGTTTCGGCTTCAGTCATGGCGATTTCTTCATGTTCGATTTAGGGTTTTGGGGTTCGATGATGGAGAAGAAACCCTTGCTACTATGGATTGAAAAGGAGAAGATTGTTCATAAATAATTTTTCCTTCACAAAAAGGTATTATTAAAAATAGTTAAAGTAGAAAAAAAAAAGTACAAGTGTTGGTTGTATGTCCAAATATGGTTAAAGCCACTCATTGTATTGAAGGGCTCCCAAAAATGGTCACAACCATTGGTCAAGTCTTTAAACAATACCCATCAAGTTGTGACATACACAGACACACATCACACATGAATGTAGTACTTATTTTCAGATTAACCTTTTTATTTGTTATTAATTTTTCTTTAAAATTTTCATGAGTTTGTATATATATGATATAAATATAGTAAATTGTATAAAGATAAAATATATGTTTTTAGTTTTTATTTTATGGAAACATATTTTTTCAAAAGTTTTATCTTAGTGTTTATGTTAAAATACCTTTAAAGAGTAAACCTAACAACTTTCTTATAAGATAACTTTATGTTCATAAAATTTTAATGTGTTATTCTTTTTTTATAATAAACGTATAATATATTTCTGTTTTTCGTGGATGTCTTGTTTTTTTTCCTTGTTCGCCTAGTTCTTTTTTTAAAACGTTACATTTTAGAAAAAATAGAATATTTTCACTTAATTACATCAAAAGCATAGATTATGTATAAAAGTAAAAGGAGATTGCTATTTATACCTCTTCTACCCTATCCATCCACTCACATTAATTCATGTACTCTTAACCCCCTCCCACTCACATGCTAATACTCTATGGATAGAAAACTCCGGCTATAATTTTTATATAAAGGGAAGTCCAGGAAAAACTCTGGTAAAAAAGAATGTATCAATATGTGAGATTTTCTCGCCATTAACACAATCAGCTCACAATAAAATCAGGTTATGACTCTCTAAATCCTTGAGAAATAAATCCAAGAGTTTGTTAAATCTCTAGAAAATGAAGACATGATGGAAGAAAATCGCGGTAACGAAATCATTTGATTTCATTAACCTAGTCGTCGTCGATGAAAATAAAATCATTACTCGCAACACATTACTTGCACTAACCAAAATGAACTGATTTCAACCATTATCTTTCCGTCTACTAGTTACTTACTTGGATAAGCGCTTACTGGTTTCACCACCTTATAGTGGTTGCCTATTGAACATGAAAACTACCGAGAATCTTACCCGGTTAGATCAATAACAAAGACCGAGAGCCTTACTCAGTAAGTAAAAAAAAAAGGATTCTTACCCCGTAAGCGCTTAGCTGGTTTAAGACGTTTACCAACAATTAATTCTCATGGTGAAGAATGTTATACGGTAAGGTAACTGAGTGTATTGTCCTTGCAAGTAAGCGCTTGATAAATGGCTCCTAAGGATCGTCACGAATAAACAGTTAAGATGAGAGTCGTGAGAAGGGATCTTATCACTTTTAGTCTCACCAACATTGCATGAATTAAGCTTCCTACGAAAATTTATCTGGTACATCTCATAAGTGTTTCAATTAAGAGTTTATCCAAGGATAATCTCTTGTTACCATTCCCACATGTCACCTCTGTAGAAAGTAATTGGAAAAGCTTAGTGACTTCATTATACACTATTGAATATGATAGTACAAGCCACTAACTGTAATTCCTATCTATATGAGAGATAAAGATGAAAATTTAAAAGACCAGAACTATATTCAAAATGTATAGCTGTATATTCAATAACCATGAAATTTGTTGCATCAATTCAGTGTGTTAAACTTGAAATTCTCCATTATCCGAAAATGGAATTCTTCATTGAAAATAATTAAGAGAAATCATTAGATGTTTCAGTAAAAACAAAGTTCCAACACCGGATAAATTAAATTTCCCATCACTTGCAGCACTTCTAAACACTTCATCTTTAACATCTGTGAAACCATTGTCAATTTTCACTACAATAAAATTGAGTTTATAGAACTTTTAATTTAAAGGACATCTGATGGATGTGAGGGGAGTCGAAACCGAATCCAACCATCCATTGGATGTTGGACCTTTTTAATCCAATGGATGATTGCATCGATTCGGTTCCATACGCTGGATTATATATATCCATCCATTTGTATCGATAGGATCGAACCAATATTAATAAAATTGGGTCGGATTGAATTCATCCAACATCCAATGGAGGATTAATTGTTTTATTATTCTATATCATATATAATTATATAGGGAATCGTTCAAACGAGATCCCTTCTTATTTGCGAGAACGCGAGAACCTTCGTCCATGTACAAAATCACATGTGATTTTACACTAACGGAAAAATGATATAATTCATGTACAAAACCATACACATAGAATATCACATATGACTCATGTACAAAATCACATATGATTCATGCGACTTTTCCCGCGACTTGTCTAAAGTCGTATGCGTCCTATTTTTCCGTTAGTGTAAAATCACATGTGATTTTGTAGATGGACAAAGGTTCTCGTCTTCTCGCAAATAAGAAGGGTTCTCGTTTGAACCTCCACCTAATTATATACGTATAGAATTAAATTAATTATGATTTTATGGATAATCGGATAGGTAATTGGATGATGATTGGATGTGTAGTTGGATCATGATTGAATGGATAATTGGATTGATTCGGTCGATTTTGGTCGGTTTTGGATCCAAGAACTGACCTATCCAAATTGGATGTTGAAAATTTCCATCCGATCTAATCCACTTACAATTGGATATCTAGTCATCATCTGTTGGTTCTAGTTGGATCTGCACGACCCAAATAAGTGTTCTATCTAAAGTTGTTGCTATAAGTTTATATGACGGTTTTGAGCATCATAACAAATTTTTTAGTACATTTTTAAAATAAACGCGTTCTCAAATGATTATTGATGTGTGTGTCTATATATATATATATATGTGTGTGTGTGTGTGTGTGTGAATTACGTGATTTATATATGAATTACACAGGTTCATGTATGAACGTATAGTTCATATATGAATCAGTTAAAAATAGTTACTATGTGAATTATACACGTTCATGTCTGAACGTATAGTTCTTATATGAATCCGTTAAAGATAGTTAATATGTGAATTACACATATTCATATATGAACGTATATATGAATTACACAAGTTCATGTATGAACATATAGTTCATATATGAATCAGTTAAAAATAGTTAGTGAATTACATAGGTTCATAAATGGACGTATAGTTCATATATGAATCAGTTAAAAATAATTAATATCTGATTTACACAGGTTCATATATGAATCACACTTGTTCATGTATGAACCTGTTTTAGGTCTATTTGTAACAGTTACGAAATTACCCCTCGATGTTGCGCGTAGTTGCGAATTTTGACTAGTCAAAGATTGCGGCTACATGTACGAACCCGTTTTCGGTCTATATGTATATGTGTGTGTGTGTGTGTATATATATATATATATATCGGGTTGGGTTATGGTGAGAAGTTGAATTCACGGTGAGAAATGTACGACGTGATTATCAACTGTTGGATGAGATTTGGATACATATTAGAATGAGATATACCAAGATAAATGCACCGAATCAATTTCTTACAAGATGCAATTTATGAAAGGGCATGAGATTAAAAGTGATCAAGGATTCTGATCTAATTCTCATTGTTAATTTAATTTCATACACAGACTCTTCACCTATGTATGTATGTATATATATATATATATGGGGAATTATAAATGGACCCCCCTATGAGAGGAATGAGTAGGGTTATGTGAGTGTACAGATGGGACCCAACATAGGGGGGTATACTTTTATGCGAGTGGATCAAAGGCTAAAAGGGATCCATATAACAAACACCCATATATATATATATAGATATATAGGGTTAGGTTCAAATGTGAACNATTCATGGGAGGGTGGAGATTATTAAAGGAGGGGACCCGGTCAAAGCCGCCTTTATTGACTAGATGGGTGGCTGAGATTCGTCCTCATGTTCACAACCAAAATTGAGTTCACATTTGTGAGTTAGTCCTTCAACGTAGGCCACCTTTATTGACTAGATGGGTGGCTGACTAATACTCAACAGGTTGTGAGTTAGTCCTTCAACGTAGGCCACCTTTCTGAAAGTGG
>LUCG01202848.1:0-10291 GCA_001633085.1 Carthamus tinctorius | reverse complement strand
ATATATATATATATATATATATATATGTTTTTTTTACAAGAAACCTGTTGTATGCACCAGAAATATATTTGAACAAATGACTTAGAATTAATCTTTAAAAATTACATCACTAATTTGAAATTAAACTGAGAAGTAATTTTTTTTAGGATTATTAAATTATTGAAATTTATTAATTATTAAATAAAATGACACCAGAACACGACACGTGTCATGATAGTTATTTAAATCTAAATTACGAGTATATTCATAGACGCATTCACACAATATTTAAATTTCCTCTACAATGTTCACAACTTATCAATTATCAATACGCTTGACTTTTATAAAACTAAACCATAATCAACTAGTAAACATGTTTAAACACAAAATATACGATAGAATCTCACTAATAAATAACCCACAAAAAAATCTATCGCTCTTATCAAACAAACAGATTTATAAAATAAAACATACTACATTATGATTGTACGTGTGCACTTTTAGTCATGTAGTTACTAGGGTCTGGTTTATCATGTGTGTAATGATTTAACAAGAAGACTGACAGAAATTTCACCGTTGTGATATATATAATATATATAATTTCTCAATCTTTAAGTTCACGTTTGGTATACGGAACAAGACAGGAAACTCACTATCCCAGGTTTGACGTAGCATGGTACAGAACAAGAATTCACTGTTTCACGTTTGATGCAACACAGGACAGAGAGTCAAAGACAAACTAAGACAAGGATGAGACAAAAATGGTTCTCTTGTCATGAGATAGACATGAGACAAACTAAAATATTACTAATTAACATTCGTTTGATATATAACATTTAACATGATATTTGTTTTAATGTTTACCACCGGCCGCCGCCATCGGTACACACTGTCAGCCACCTCCACCCCTCTTCCACTATAACAACCTCTTCCACCACCATCAACTACCAATCACCACCTACGCAACCCCCGTCGATCACCAACCACAACCATCCATCGCCACTTTTGCCACCTCCTCTATCACAACCTCCACAACCATACCACACAACCACTGGTTGTGTCATCCACCTCCTCATCTACCATAATAACCTCCTTCACCACCTCCATAGCTGTTGTCAACGATTGACCACCACTATAGATTGCTACCATTACTACCACTGTAGGCTATCTCACCTCCACCATAACCACCACCACCACCATCGGCTACCACTACCCACCACAACCACTACATCAGCCACAACTACCTCCGCCATCATTGTCGACTGCCACCACCACCGTTATCCACCATCCTTAATGCATCTACCTCCACAATCACCGCCGGCACCTACCATTACCACTCATCGCTAACTCCACTAGTGTCGTCCATCATCATTCCACCATAACCACCACCACTCCTTCACCACATTGATCACAAGTACCTCTTCCACCACTGCTACCATCCATTATCTTCACGCTCTCCACAACCACTGACCATCACCGCCATCGTCACCGCTAGTAGTATCGCCAACCACCACCTCCACCTCTACCATAACCGCCACCATCAGTTTACATCAAATTTTCATTCAAATTTAGTGCTATTATATATGTATTTATGTTTATAAAAATTGTGTAAAAGTGTTTATAAACTATAATATTTACTTTATTTATGTCAATTGTAACTATCAAGTGATATATATATAATCATCAAATAAGTTTTGGAGGAATTTGTCTAGTTCTGTCCTGCTCAGTTCTAGCCATACCAAACAGACACTTGTTCTGCCCAGTCTAGTCCTATCCTTATCTGTTCTGTCCAGTTCTGTCCAATCATGTCTACCTACCAAACGCTACCTTACAGGAGAAAAAGAAAACGAATGACCGTTAAAGTCCCATGCAAAGAAAGGTGGTATTTTATAAGGAAGAAAGGAGTAGGAGCTGGCTTTGCACATTAGGACTTTGGTTTGGTGGTTGTTTTGCGTGACCCTTCATGCTTTGCTTTCTTCATTTCAACTCATAACCCCCCGTAACTTTGGTATATACTCACACTTTATGTATCTATATACTCAAAAACTACCCATCAACAAAAATAACCATCTCCAAGGCTCGCAATACACAAGCAGGTAACTTATGTACATTTTCATATCATACCTAACTCTGATGATATTTTCTTTCATAAAATGATTTCGAAAACTTAACCAACCTGTCATTTCAAAGAAAAACATCGCCATCTTTGAAGGGTATTTTAGACATTTGACTTACGAGCCAAACAGTTCAATAGTAATTAATAATTGCAATTCGAATTTTGACTTCATTTAACTTGGTTTCAGGGGGCATGGATGACACTAGAGAAATGGAGAGATTGAACATGGAATTGTACCTGCGAAACTGCCTCATCGTTCAAGAGAACGAGAGGCTTCGAAAGAGGGCTCGACAGCTGCGCAAGGAGAACGAGGCCCTCATGTCTCAATGGAAGCAGAAAGTCGGTCATCCGAACTTCATCCAGAAACCGAAACCTGAACCTGAATTCAAGCTCCAACTCGGTTCCAGCTCCCAGCAAGACAAGAAACCGAGCAACAACATCAGAGGACATGATTAGCAACTCGAAACCTTCAAAAATGCGTATGTCCTCATAATGGGATACCATCAGCAATTCAAAGTAGAATCTTGATGCCCGCATTTTCATCATGTTTATTTTCCGAATCAGACCAATAAATAAATATAGAGGTTTGTTACTGTCGAATTTCCATACATTTTTGTTTTGTTCTTGGAAGGAAGTAACTAGTCCACGTTCAGTTTTCGGTCTATGCTTGAAAATGTTTTGTAAAATGCTTTGAAGTGGTTGTAGGCGATATCTACGTCTTCCTTTCCACATACCTCTCTTACACTGCAGTAATTGGGAAAAAGAACAGTGAAAACAAGAGAGGGGGAACTTAAGATGCATAGTCACAAATAGGAATGTGAAAACAGCAAAAGAACATAAAAGTACAAATTCATGTTCCATGACTTGCTTAGGCTGATAATACAACAAAATTATACAGAAAAAAGAAGAGAAAACTTTATTATTGCAAGTGATTGTCCAAGTGGATGTATTTTCACATCAAATATCTATAGAAGATCATAATGTTTTAGGACAGCAAGCAGGAGGGGACCAGGGGCCTTATTCCCCAGCCCCCAGGGCCGAAACTAGTCTTTTATACAAATACGTCACAAAAACATTTAGGTCCTTGATAAATCGGTTTATGCTCCATATTTTGGATATTATTGAAAGTGTTGGCTGAAGGGTAGTGGGAAACCAAACAGTGGCGGAGCTAGGAATTTAGGAAACGGGGTCAGAAGATGGTATAAAACATAATCAAAAGTATATAAACGAGAAAAAAGACATTTTTATATAAAAAACAAAATGTATAATGTATAATGTAAGAAATATATAATTTATAAACTACGAGGTCAACTTTTTTTTTTCTAATGGGGGTCACTCAAAACAAACATTTATTTAGGAGTGTTTATCTAAACCTCCAAACTGCATAACCACTCACACCGCGTTGCATGGCTTTTGTAACACCTTAGGCAAATCCCATACCGCCGTGGACATGAGAGATGTTGGGTTCTTGGAATTATCAAACCATGACAAGTTTTGGGGCCACAAGCACGGCAGGTTCTTGGAACTTTGCAATTAAGAGTGCTTGGGTGGGAGTGGTACCAGGATGTGGGAAGTCTTTCGCCAGGTCGCCAGAAACAAAGCCGTGAGCCAGTGGAGCAAAGCGGACAATATTTTGTCGTGGTAGGCAGGGTGTTACGGTTTTGAAACTTCCACGGAACGGTTTGCATTTCAAACAAACCGCACTATGCGGTGCGAGTTGCAGTTTTGAATTATCAAACCATGATTTATGCCGAAGTGTATTGCTTATTTGTATTGTATATTATATATATAAACTATACCTTTTTTTCTTTTGGAAAAGGTAATCTAGGCTCCTAGATTACATCCTTGGTGAGAAGGCAGAGATAGGCAAACTTGTGGTTTCATGACCGCAGGATGCTAGCGCCTGGACTCGAACCCGGCTAGATGGGATATTCCACCACATCCCCCCAGGCCTTTTGCTAGTACGCCACCACGCTTGTGGTTATATAAACTATACCTTATCATTAGTTAATTGACAATATTTAATACATTACATTACCTTTCGGGTTTTCCTATAAATTCCACCCTTCAAGGAGTTCAGATTCTTTTTCTATTAATAATACTGAGAGTAGGGATGAAAAACAATGTACGAGCAAGTCACACATCAATATCAAAATTATTCTAAGGTTAACTTTACAGATGTATTTGGATCACATATGGGATTATTTAGTATGCTTTAGACTATCTTTAATCATGTATTTCGGATGTATTGGAACTTCTTATTGTAGAATATGTCATCATCGACATTAGAGTAAATTACTAATTTGGTCCTTGTGGTTAAGACCTGGTCTCAAAATCAAAATAAATACATGAGACCCGTCACTCGTGGTTTACATTTTTTTACTCTCTGAGTCCCTGCTTCCAACATTCATTAAAGAATCTGTTAAGCCAGTAAAATCGAAGGGCATTTAAGTATTTTTCATATCTATCCAATTAAAACAAAATGTCATATATATACATATATACATAGAAGGATTTTCATTTGTGAACCATTATTTTGGTGTGAACTTGTGAACCGAAGCCAAAAAGACGCTTTAATTGGTTAAATCAATGAAATTGGTTCATGAAATTCAGAAATTGTTTAATATGATGAAATTATATTATATGATCCATTTTTTGATGAAATTGTTTCATATTTATGTGTTTTTTCACGTAAAAATCAAAAGGTTTCATAAAAATATATGAAACAGTTTCATAAGAATGGAAAAGTGTATGAGACCTTTTGATTTTACGTAAAAAACACCTAAATATGAAACATTCAANAATTTCATTGATTTAACCAATGAAATCGTCTTTTTGGCTTCGGTTCACAAGTTCACACCAAAGTCTGATTCTCGAAGAATGAGGCGCAAGGGGATTGAGTTATGGTTCACAAAAGAAATCCCCCCCCTCTCTCTCTCTCTCTATATATATATATATATCATCTTCTTCATGAAACCACAAGTTTGCCTATCTCTGCCTTCTCACCCACATTAACATACACACCCTGCTTCGTCTTTGATGTCCTCCCCCAAAAACCCATTGACAGAGGTGATCTATAGCTACCACCAGGTTTAAGACTGGCTGAATATGGTTTCGCCAATAAAACATTTACAGAAGTTAAGCTTAAGCCATCCCTAACCTTTGACATAAAACTTGGCACCTTTGTAATAAGAAACAATAGCTTATTGACATTTCTTCCTATATGTTGATGTGATCAAAAGAGATAGAACGTTGCATCTTTGGTGGTCCAGTGAAAATCCTCAAATTTCATATACGTTAAAATACAAAAATGATGATTGAACTAACATGGGGTTCCATTAAATAATTTCTATTGTTATATTTTGTGGGTGCCATAAAGTGATGAACATAGAACTAGAAGGAATAAAAAAAATATATTACCTGTGCATGGAAAGCTGAGGAATGCCACAATCAACCGTGCGTATACCCACTCCAGACGCAAGTATAGGACCTATAGTGGATCCACACCCCATATCGTTTCTTACCACAAAGTCCTGCATATAAGATGAAACACATTTAGTTGAACTCTTACAGACCGTTTATGACTTTCTGTACCCTTTATATCCCTCCCCCCTCCATTCCTTCCTTCTAAGAGGGTGAAGTGAGGAGGCTGGAGATAAGTTCTACATAGATTATATTACATTAACCTGCTACTGATCTTTTCTGGTGAATGTGGTTTGGCCCCCGCCCAAGTGCTTAATCTGTCTTTTTAGAGTTTTTGATTTTTTTCTCTTGATAGGAGGGGTCTCCCCCCTCTATATAAAAAAAAAGAGATTTAGATTGCACTCTTATCTATAAATGCTACTATATCATGTCTTTAGAGGTCTAAACATCGCAATGAATGAACAGTTCTATGAATACTGCAATTCAAACTATGATCTCCATGAGAGGGTCCCTTTAAGCACCCTCTAACTATTAGGAAATAATAAAACATGCGCTAATAACTGCAACATACGATTACCTGAGTTGGAAGGCCATGGATTTTAGCAACTTCTTTAAAAAGAAAAGCCGTAATTCCACTGGTAGCATAACGCTGGTTTGCATTGTGCTTTATCACAAGACCCTTGTGTAATTCTGGGCGATGGTGTTCTTCATGCTTGTCCATAAAATTAGGGTGAACTCCATGAGCCATGTCTGCAGAAACTGCAAGAAAATAAACAGGTAACTTAAATTTAAGACGAACTAATAGAGTAGCAAGACCAAACATAATATTAAGAACATGGCAAGGTAGAAATAGTGATGAGTGTAAGATGGAAAATAAAACAAGATTGATTTTGCTAACTTTCTAGCATCCTCCCATGTTATATTTCCAATTTTAGTATTTGGGTCTGATATTGCTCCATATGAGTTGGAAATCAGCTAAAAACGACAAGGCAGTTCCTAAAAAAAGGTCAATCTGTGCAATAACTTCAATTAAACAAGACATGTTTTGAAGGCTTAATCGGATCTTTCCTTGTGCCTGTTCACCATTTACAACAATGCAACCAATCTCTCTAAGATTCTTCAATAAGAACACAAGAAAAAAAAGTATACAACTCCAGGGAAAAAAAAAGCACAGGAATAGTTACAGGGAATCCAATCCAAAGCCATGTGAAAAAAAAAAAAGTATACAACTCCAGAAAAAAAAAGCACAGGAATAGTTACAGGGATTCCAATCCAAAGCCATGTGAATTGGCCTTACATTCAGGATTGCATTCTCCATTGTGAAATTTGAAGTCAGAGACACCAAAATCCAACATCATGCCTAGTTGTCCGACTCAAAACCATGTGAAAAGGCTCTGCCATACGCATTTTAATGGACTCGGCTCCAATTCACCTCTTTCTAATTGAATATCCCATTCCAGACATCAAAAGGGGAGACATTATGTGGTAGCTTTCCTTTCTAAAAACAACCACCATGTATCAAATTATACATAACTCTATGGATACTAGCCAAGGTTTATTGCTTGAACATTCTAAGAAACCCAATGGTTTCATCAAGTACATATTTACACCTTTAACCGTAAGGATACACAATTTTACCCACCTAAGCTAATAGAACAAGTACTGGGGAGAAAATTAAGTATGCACCACTTCACACACACTAAAGAACCCCAAAAGATCTGAAGAAGAAAAATTCAGGTGCAGTTGATTATAAAAAAAGACTCTCCCTCAGAGAACCCTGGTAAAGTTAATACTCCCACCATCCCATGAAAATAGTAAAGATGGCAATGTAGATAGCTTGACAAAATCACCCAACTATTAGTCAAAGGTGTAAAATGTCCTTGAAAAATAAACAAAATAGCGCAAGCTTCCGAACGACATCAATCACTTGTAATGGACTTGAGCTTGAAAATATTTCAAAAAAGAGATATACTTCACATGGGTACCCCAGAACAGAAGTATTAAATTCTCACGGTACAAAAAAAGCATCAAACTTCCTATTGTCTTCACTTCTTTTTAATGTTCAATAAAACTGTAAATATTATATGAACACAGACCTTAATAGAAAAGATTTGACTGCAAAAATGCCTAATAATTCTTGACAGTAATTTGCAATCTAAAGTAACAATAGTAGAGTTCCTTAATTGAATGTCCTTAGCAGGACATGCACCTGTCTCATCTAGAAAATCAATGTATATGTTAGAGAGAAGAGTCATCAAGGCTTTATACAAACCAAGAAATGATTGACGAATTGCACGCTCAAAGATGCCCTCCCTGACAAACTGATTAGCCAAGCAATCAACTATCTGCCTCATAGCTTGAAACATTGTTGGTGCACCAGCGCCTTGCACTGAATCAGAACCAACCTATACAACAATATACAGTGAAAACTTAAGGTAAAAAGTATATGATAGAAAAGATCAGTGTAAATTTTTTGCATCGAATTGAGTAGAGTTTGACATCAACATTAAGAACAAAGCCAGGAAAGTTGCCCTAACCCCTCATAGCTAGTAAGAAGATTATTGCCACCTAAACGTTTTGTAAAAGCAAGAGCATCCAAAGAAATGTCCATGCAACATACTAGTGGCAAAAGAATTGCCAACAAGACCTTCAGATTGGTATAGAAGCATTCGGCTCAATGTTATCTAAACAAAATCTCAGTATGGAATTTAATGTACTTCATAATAATAAACAAAATGCTCAATGAATATTGAAAGTTGAAACTAGCTGGAACCTTGTGTTTTCTTATTTGCGGTATAGTGGTTATAGATTATTAGTCATATTCATGGTACCTCTTCATTATCGAAAAGAGCAACCATTCTAATTGCATGCTCATCTGACAAATCTTCCGGCCCAGATGAGTCAACAAGAGCTCTGAGCGCACAAAAACTCGAAGCAAGATTATCTAATCTTCCAGAAAATATGAATTCGTTGTTTGCACCTCCAAGACAGCTAGGCTGGGTATCACAAACGTTTAGCTCAATGCTCGCTATGTCATCAATTTCGCAGCCCAACTCGTCTGATAAAATCTGAAATTTAGAAAATGAAAACAAAAGCATGTCATCGAAGTTGGTTCCGACTTCCGACACAACAATAGCACATTTAGTTGCTGTTCTTATGGCTTCTTATTTTCAACGATTTGGGAGTGACAATACTTATTCACTCGTAGGATGTCTGGATATCATTGCTTATGTAGACTAGATAGTTGATGCAAATAGATGAGCAAAACATAAACCTGGGTACCGCTGAATTGAAATTCTTTTGCCCCATGACTTAACAGAATACAAGCTCTCATAAATATCACCCTTATGAGTGTAGGCAACATGATAGAAAAGGAGGCACCTAGACTGAGTCAAACTTCAGAACTAAATGCTTGCTAGATTATAAGGGAGAGATGCATTTGGAGATGTTGGAGTGATGACACATGGACATTTAACTAATAGCAGTATGGTCCAAGCTCTATATGCGAAAGCTATGCAGAGTAATTCTTGCTTTGATAAATAAACAGATTCTCATCACACTGAGTTTTTTTGAGTTTGTTTTTCGTCTTCTTCAAGGAATTCAATAAAATCACATTTGCCAGATGATGTCCTACACCCAGTGTTCACCAGAAGCACCNAAAAAAAAAAAATAATAAATAAAAAATAACCCACTCCCATTTAGGATGTGAAGATTACAAGCCATGATTATTATTACCTGCATGAGTAGAGGATGATGAGAATCTTTAGATGACGAGGAATTACTTCTATCTTTTACATCAGCGGATGCATCATCGTGCTTTGTTGCTAACAATGGGTTGAGGTGAGTCTCCAAATTTGGCTTAAAACCGTCCTTGTTCACAGTACTATAACCAAAGTAATAGATATGGTGATGAGAATGAGAATGAGCACTTCATTAAGCAAAAAGAGAGAATGGTTTCGTTTTCTATTTTTATACTGAATAAACAGAATCATAATGCAGCTAACAGAAATACAACAAACAAACAGCTCATATTTCCCCATCCATGATCTGTTAATGGCCATTAGTTTATGTCTCATATTGCTCACCGCTTTCTTTCATATTATGCTTTTACTGTTCCTGATATACATCATTTCCTTCAGATCCCTCCAAAACAGGCTTTTTTCTAAATCATTGTCTTGAAGCCAGCACAAAATGATTCTTTTAGCAACATATAACAATTACAGTTATACATACCTTGTATAGAGAAAGTATTTGAACAAACAACACCAGGGTTGGTCTGTAATACAGTCTTCACCAAGTAAGCCAAGTAAAATGAGAAGACTTGTAATAACATCAAGCTTATGCTATTTAGATGGACAATAGTCGAGGAAGTTTGTACAAAAATTAAGTTCCCTGTGTAATCCAGCAAATAAGAAGGTCCTTAAGAACAATTTGAGAAGTCTGCAGGCGGAGTTCTAAAAATCCCCACCTAGATTCATTTTAGTTGGCTGATTAGGCATTAAGAGTACACCCACCACTCTGATTCTTTAGGGCCATTCAATTGCTTGCCTAGAAGTTAGGCATCCCAACAACTTTGATTAGAGACTAATCATAACGTTAAGCTATCCAAACAAATAATCAGGCATTCATTGCTTTCTCTCAATTTGTTCACATCAATAAGGGTGTGTTTAGTTGTGGAAAAATTTTCTGTTTTCCAGAAAAATTTTCTACGAAAAATGAAAATTTAGAAAACTTGTTTAGTTGGATTAGTTTTCAAAAGTTTTCCAAAAAGTT
>LUCG01202734.1:0-10603 GCA_001633085.1 Carthamus tinctorius | reverse complement strand
TAAATTAAAAGAAAAAGGGAGAGTGTGAGAGAGGGAGAGAGAACAGGTTCAATCGTTACCTGAAACCAACGCCACATGGCCGACCGGAGACCTCCCCTAGTATCGTAGACGGATCAGAGCCCGCCGAAACCGCCGCCGAGCCCAATTGGGTGAACCGATAGCCTAAGCTGAACTTAGATGAGTTCGAGTTTGATTTTACTTAGGGTTAGCAATTCAGATCAGGTTCAAGTTAAATGGGTCTGTTGCTTTCAGATCGGCCATTTTCATGTTATTTTCGTGTCGACCCATTTTTGACCCAAATCCATCTCGTTGTGCGATTTTACCCATGATTAACAAGTACTTTGCCAAGATCTACTCATCATATGGTTCCATCATACGGAATATTTATCATAACTTGGTAAAAAGTACAACGTACATAAAAACTGCAAAAAATCCCATGGGGTAAAAGCGATTAGAATGTTTTTAACAATGTGACCGATGGAGTTGTTGGCGTTGAAACAAATTGGAATCTTGAAACAAATTTAAGATTTACATAAACTTACGTTAATCAAGGGACCGTTGGAGTTCAAGATGCCAACGGTGGATCCTTCCGGAACTCCTTGACGACAGCAGCGAGTGCCTCGGGGTTTAGTCCGTGGTCACAGAGTGCAATGAGCACAGAAAGTGTGTGGCGATCCAACCCTGTGTCGAGAATGTTTGACATCTGAAAAACCAACTCCAAGGATTCCCGGGCAGTGCGTGCAGCTTCTGGATCCATGAATTTTGAACTTCAAAAAATAAGAAAATCATAACAGTTAGACATTATATGTAACAACTTGTCCACATGGATCGAAAACGGACTTGTGAGCTCCGTATAAGGCATTGTTTGGTAAAAGTAAGTTAGCTTATAAGTCGGCTTATAAGTCAGATGCTGCTTTGGATGGACCATAAGCTAACTCACAAACAAAAACCTTTCTAATCTATATAGGCATTGTTTGGTAAACACAAACTAGCTTATTTTGTGTACATGTTTGGATGAACAAAAAGTATGCTTATAAGCTAGCTTTTTAATAAGCTACTTGGAAGTAGCTGTTTGGAGCTTTTTCCAATTATACCCTTATTAATATTAATTATTATACCCCAATATATCCTTTTTAGACATTTTACATAGCCATAAGCTAGTTTTTGCCAAAACATAATTTGTTCATAAGCTAGCTTATCAACTACCGGCTAGTTTATAAGCTAGTTTGCCGAAACATAGCCGTAGAAAGATTAATCCACACATACAACTTTATTCATACAAGACTTATGGAGAATGTAGCCTTTGAAGACTACATTGATTCTTTCTCACCTTCTGAAACAACTAATCAATGCAAATTTCAAGTTCCATGCCCCAAAATGATCTTCAGCAATTGGCTGATTAGAAATACAGCGGACAAAACTCCCCCAATTCGATTTTCAGATCGTAAAAACAATAGAAAACAACATCTAGATACGAAATCGGAAGAATCCTAATTCGATTTTCAGATCGTAAGTGAAGATATAAGCTTTTGATATCCCTAATCCATAGGTAAGGGAGTCAAATCATCAAAAAAAAAAAAAAACAATTAACAATGCAGGAAAATCATGAGATAGGGTTTCTAGAAGGTTACCTGTTGGAAGCTCGAATGGTGTTTCTCTAGATGGTGAAGGATTAGGGTTTTGCAGGAGGAAGAGTAGTTTAAAGCCAGACGCATCCACCGGTTTGGATCTCTGGACTCTAAAAACCCCATGGTTTGTGGCCTTGAATTTTAATATTAATCTTTATGTGATTTGGTTAAAAATGTAGTTCCCAATAATCATTCTTACTTATAAAAATCCAAATACTTCAAATTATTTATAACTTTAAGGTTTAATGGCTATGGCCCCGCGGTCTACATTTGTGAACCCTACTTGCCCTACCTCATAAGTAAGCACCAGAAAAGACATCATGGAATTGAACCTGGGTGGGCACACAACCCAGGGTAAGGCGTTTGCGAAAGGAGGTGGCCAAGACCTAATGGTCGATTATTTAACTGTTTTTGGGCAATTCACACACACACACACACAAAGTTATAAATAATACGATAATTATTTATAACTTTGTGTGTGTGAATTGCCCAAAAACAGTTAAATAATCGACCATTAGTTGTAGAAAGCACACTAACTTTGATTTGTAGTACAAGCTCATGAAATCACCATAAGATCCCAAAATCTTTATGTATTTTCCAAACATTTACCCAATACAAGACCAAATGCTCAAATTGTTAGTTAATTCGGTCATTGAATAGGTAAAACTTCATGGGGGACACTAAAAAGAGAATGTTTTTTTAAACATGTACAACGTTTTTACAAAGTAACATATACCCGTATTGCTAGATTAAGTAAAAACTAGTTTTCCCAAACCTCACATTTTTAGCTTCCAAGTGTGAGATTTAAGATCACAAGCAAAACTTTCCAAGGAAAAACTTCTCACAAGCATAAATTCAGCTTCTTCAAGAACCTTGAAGAAACCAACTTAGATCCCAAGATAAACTTCCCAAAGCACTCCATGGCCCCTCAAATGCTCCAAAATCAAGCCTCTTGATTCCAAAATGGCCAAAATACACACAAAACAAGGAGATGAAAACAAAATGGGGAAAATGAGAACCCTTAGATGAAATCACGCTTGTTGTTGAGTGCACACCACAACGCCTTACGCGACCCAAGCCATAACTTGATGTCGCGGGCCAGTTCATGTGGACCTTAGTTTGCTTCAAACCTTCAAATTTTCTACTCGATTTGATCTCACGACGTGCCAACGGGATTAGATGCATATAACTTCCACAAAACAAGCGCCCAACGGTGACTCGATTAGGCATATTATTGCATTTCTTAAAACAAATAATGTTGCACCAAGTAGTGTTTCAATAAGCTATCTTATAAGCTACTTTTTTCCCATTTAAACGAGACTTTTGAAATGAGCTCAAAAATAAGCTAGCCTATGTTTGCAAATATCCAGATTGAAGAGAATGGTGTACTCTCTCATTCAGAGGGCAGAAAGGACCTCCAAGACAATGAAACATCAGTCTACTACTTCCACAAAGGGGGAGAAACAAAGGGACTACTCACAGGTTGAGGGGGAGCAGGATAAGGTACTTCAAGATGATGTTATGAATAGGAGTGAGCAAAACCCGCCCTACCCGAACTACCAGGCCAAAAACCGAAAACCGCCAACCCGAAAACCGCCCTACCCGAACCCGAGCTACCCGAATAAAGTTTGGGTTCGGGTTGGGTTGCTATTTTCAAACCCGAACCCGTCCGAAACCCGAACTTATAAAAAAAACCTTTTATTTTATATATATAATAATCTATAATATTTCATATATATAAAAATAATCTATAATTTGGAACTTTGTTTATGTTTGTTTGTGGTTTAGACTAGTTTTGAACTTGTGTTTTTTTGTGGTTTACTTATGATTATTATGGACTTGTGATTTACTAGTTACTTTAGACTTCAGTTATGAACTTTTTTGTTAGTTTGGAACTTACGGACTTTTTTTTGTTTACTTACTATATATAAAAATTTTAAAGTATTTAGTATATATAATTTAGAAATTAAGAAGCTGAAAAATTAGTTAAAAATTGGTCTGGCTGAATTTTTTTAAATTTAATCTGAAATGGCTGAAATGGGTTTTTTACCATAAATTCGGTCAGGCCCAACCCGAACCCGAGCCCGCCCAACCCGAACTTTTCGGTTACCCGAAATTTTCGGACGGAGTACGGTTTGGCATATTTCAACCCGACAAGTTCGGTTATCCGAACTTAAAAACCCGAACCCGCTCGATGCACACCCCTAGTTGTGAAAGCAGCAGTATCAGGTGTAAAGAAAGCAGCAGTATCTGAACAAACGGCAGTATCAGATTCAAAGAAAGCAACAGTATCAAGTACACCTATAGTGGAAACTGAAAAGAACAAGTGGCTGTTGAAGCACTTGTGAAGTTGCCTCAAGTTGCTCCTAATGCCATTCCAAAGGCTAAGGGAGTAGTAATTAAGGAAGGAGGTTCAGGTCTTAGTACAAAGAAACAAAAGCCAGTCAGCCAGATACAAAAGACAAAGGAAAAGGGATTGCAGTAGAAGAACCAAAGAAGAAGATGCCCAAAAGAATTCCAGATAATGTGGCTGAAGAATTGTGAAGACAAGCAATTCTAGAGTTGTTAGACAGTGAAGAAAGAGAGAGACAAGAGCAGCTTGAAAAGCATAAAGAAAAAGATTTTATCTTTGCAGAACAAGTGGAGGAAAAGATCAATGCTGAAGTTACAAAGTCTAAGAAGAAGCAAGCAAGTAAGGTGTCCAAGAAAGCAAGAGGAGGTCCAAGCAAGACTGTTCTGGCAAGACAGGCTAGAAAGAGCATGATTGACTTCCTAAAGGTAAACATTGGGCAGAAAGCTTCTACTTTTCAGATATGGCCTTATAAGCGAATTGAAGACTTGTACAAAAAGGAACAAGCCAGGCTGCAAGAGGATTGGGGAGCTAGAGAGAAAGCTAAAAGAGAAATGAAGGCTAGGCATGATGTGTCAAAAGCCTTTTTCTGATCCTTAAGACATTCCAAGTGAGCTGAAGGAAGAAGAGTTAGAGGAAGAAAAGCCTGTGATAAAAGAAACTGATAAATTAGCTAAAGCTATCGGTACAACTAAGAGGAAGAAATCCATTGCTCACAAAAAGAGCTTCAAGAGAAGGAAGGTGGATACACAAGATGAAGTGAAGGAGTCAGCTCCTGTTGCAGCAGTGCCTTTAAGATCCAAAGTGCCAAAGATAGTGCATTGGGATATTCTCTTATCAAATCAGAGAGTTTTGCTGAGAATCAAGAGAGAGAATAAAAAATATGAAGTGTTCCCTAATTTTCATGTTTTTGTAACTCAGTGTACAAGAGAGGACTTGGAGGAGATGTTTGAGGTAGGAATGGAGATTTACAAGGATAAGTTTCAGCAAGGTGAACAAGATGATACAAGGCTGATAATGGAGCATTTACAATTAATGTTTGATCCAGAAAATGCGAAGACAGTAACAGATTTTGTTGTTAGCTGGATGGTGTATTCCAAGTGCAGAGTAGCAATTCTAAATTTGTCCAAAGGGATAAGGGAGCACTATCTGATAGAGAAGGAATACAAGCTAAGTTTGATGAAGTTTGAGGGAATTCTACAAAAGATAGGGAGAAAGAAAAAGTTAACTAATCTGGAAAAAGAATGGCTAGGTAAGATAAGGGATCAGAGGAAGAGATTGAAGCCTGATGAGGAAGAAGAAGTTCAAGAGGAAGAAGAGCAATTTGATCCTTTCAGAGCAATCACTTATTGAGGAATAGTGGAGTTGAGAGATCAATTCTACTACAAACTTGATAGGGAAGGGGGAAGCAAGAACATACTACAAAGCTTTACTCAGGTGATAGAGATCTGCTCAAGACAAAACCTTCAGGAGATGTTTAACTTGGGGATGCACATGTATGGAGCAATTTTTGAAGCAGAGTATTTGGAAGCTGAACTTACAAAGGGAATCAAGACTGCTTTAGAGTATTTGTGTATGATGTTTGCTCTTGAAAAGGTAATCCATTTAACAAATCAACAGTGTGAAAAGGTCAGCCTATGGGAGCTATATGAAAGTGTTGGAGTGTACTCTCTCACTACAAATGGTACTCATGGTGAATACTATTTGGTAGAAGGAGTGTATAGTCATAGCTTGGAGAGACTAGATGGCATGTTGGAAAGAAGACTAAAGTGTAAGGCTGATTCAGTGATGGGAGTTAATTTGGTTGAAAGAATTATGGCCCAAAGACAAAACTTAACTCTTTAATCTGAAAAAGTTAAGTTAGGGGGAGATTGTTGGGTTTAAAGATTGATGTTCAAGAAAGAATACTACTGCTACTGCATAAAGGAGTTACTACTGTTTGAAGAACCAACAACAGTATTGAATACTACTGCTTATAGAAGATTACTACTATTGACCATTACTACTGCCAGTTAGTTGTTACTACTGCTGGTTAGTACTTCTGGTATAAAGTTAGTACTTCTTATGTTTTACTACTGCTGTTGAATATGCGTTAAGGAAGAGATTATGTTGAGAAGATAAAGGAAAAGATCATGAAGCTATTGAAGATTTGGTTGAAGATTTGTTTCCTTTATTCTTATCTTGTATTGTGTATAAATAGAGATAGATCTGTATAGCAGTAGATAGGTAGTTTTTGAGAGTTTTCGTTTGAGAGAAAATTAAACATCAAGATTATTCTTGATCCCTGCATTAGATAAGTAGTGCACGTCCGTTGAGCTTGTTCAACAGATTGGAGCTTTGGTTGTAATCATTCGATTTTTAATCAATACAAACAAGCTTTCTATTTCATTGTGATTTTATATTTAATTGTTAGAGTGTTATTCCGCAAACTTATTTAACAATTCATCTGAGTGTGTTAATTAATTATTGTTTAAGAATTCAATCCTGACACTGATTTAACTCGTTTTAAACTAGTTCAAATGGCACATATTGAGTTGAATTGAAAGGTTTCAAATATTAATGCTAAAAAAAATATAGCAGATATAAACAGGACGGTAATACCCAATATGGGACCTTTTGATAAGAATGACTATCTACTTAATGATGCCCATAACCCTTAAGTGGGAAACTGAATAGATGAAATAGATCCCTCATCTCCTTGAGCTTCACTCTTAGCGATAGGTAAAGACATTTAGACTACTACCAATACCAAGTGCTTTCGGTACTAGATTTTGAAAGCTAACTTCCCCCATACCAACAGTCAAGGTATGGAGGGGCTCACCACTTCCCTCAAAAGCGAACAAGTAAAACATCAGCTCTTGACTGGCCAGACTTCAAATGTTATGTCATTCAAACAAACAATGCATATACGTACAATATGCTATACTTAGGCCATGAGTACCACGGCTTGGGCTCACGGCGGTTTCACCGACGGGCTGGCGGGATCGAGCCTGTTTGTGATACGCCCTGCGGCGACAGTTTCCCCAACCCGCTATCTTTCACTCTCTCTTTCCCTCTTCTTATTTATATATAAAATAATTAAAAAAACGTAGAGGGTATGAAATGTTGTGTTACAAGATTTGAAAAGGTTGATGATGGTCTGAGAGTAGGATAGTGAAAAACTGATGTGGCGCGGATAAAAATCATTTGTACCAAATGTATCCGTGTCAATCATATCCAACCAATGAAATGATGACAACTCAGATTTTAATATATTTTTATTTTAATTAACTTCACATTTTCTCTTTGGTAACGTGTATTCATCTGATCTTTTTTTTTTGGAACCGGCGAAGTTTAAAGTTACCTATTAACTTTGTACTCGGAAACGTTAGAGTGGGTCAGGTAATCCTATCACCTTTCTTTCCAACAAAATAATTCTCCTTAGGAAAATTTATGGAATAAATGATACATGAAAAGATTTTTATGGGTTTTCTTATGAATCTATTATTCACCTAATTGAACTAAAGATCTCAAGAAAAAGCATTATAATTATAACCACAAAAAAATTTCACCGTTTTTATTAAAGAGGCTGCTTACGTGAGCACTTACGCATTTAATAATTAAGTAAATAATAACTCCCCTAAACTAATAAACAAAAAAAATCGTAATTATTTCCACTACATCACCAAGTATTTGCGGCTACCTTTCTCTATTCAGCTGCATCTTAAATGGAAAAGACTATATAATACATGTCATAAATAATAATAATAATAAAAATGGATCTATTTTGAAATTTTAAATAAGATTGGACATTAAAAATTAATCATATGGGACATTAAAAACTTTCAATTGATTTGTTCCAATGGTAGAGATGCAAGTGTAATTCGTATACGTGAGGTTGAGTTTGATCAATGGGATGCAGTAAATGATTTATTTCCTTCATGATGATTAATCGTAGGACCAATACGATGGCGGCGCCTCATCTACTTTTTTCTAAAGTTTTCTTCTTAACTTTTTACCATACTTAGTCTTTTTGTTTGAACCTCCCACTATCTGTGCAAGAAACATATCGGAGTCCAAATTAATTAATCTCCAAATGCGTCTTCAACATAAATGGGGGACAAATATCTTTATTTAGATAATGTGGGATTCTATCATGCTCACTCCAAAAAAAGGCTAGGCAAGAATGGATTGTTAAGAGTATAGATTGTTCTAGGGTGTCAAGTTCCTGGTATGGTAGGTTTAACCCACCTACGTATTAATCTACAACACAGTTATTAAAGAGACACAAATGTTCCAACATATAAGAAAAAAGAAATTGTTTAAGCCTAGCCTATTTGGATTTTGGAACGCTAACAAGGCAGTCGATTGACATGTCAAGTCTTGGTTTTTGAGCAGGGCCTCCGGGATTTTGGCGCCCAACTTTACTTGCGTTGGAGACTGGATATATAACGCAACTTGTGAACCTGCTTCAATGAACACTTGTCTAATCAAAAGCATATAGTTTCAGAATTTTTGTTGATCAAAAACAAAAACGACAATTTGATATATTTTGTCACTTTGTGATCTTATACAATTCTGTTGTTTTAATTCTTAAGAATTTTAACATTTCATGAATTTTGATACTTTATTTTGTGTATTACTCATTTTAGACGATCTGTAGTTTTAGTAACCTTGCCTCCGAAAAGATTGTGACGACGCTAAGCGCTAATATATTTTTCAATTATATGGGCACCTAACAATCGTCCAATACAAGAGAGGGCTATATATTATTGTTGTTGTTTTTATATTAAACATATATTAAATGAATTCTCAATATTGCATGTGGTACTATTCCGTGATCCCGTACAGGTTATTAGAGGGGGCAAACACATAGGCATAAACAGAAAGAGGGAGCAAACACATAGGCATAAACAGAAAGAGGGGTCGGGGACAACGTAATGCATTACCCACTACATTTGTATTTTTAATCGAATGACATATTGAACTAAGGGAGTGTTTGGGATTGCTTATTTAAAGCAATTTATGCTTTTTGTAGAAATATGTATCAATTTGTGTTAAAACGAAGTTCTATAAAAAGTATTTTGATAAGCTTATGACGATACAAAAACTTAATAAACTAATAAGTTGTTTTTAGGAAGAGTTTGATACTGCTTATATACATGTAAACAAACCAAAAAAAAACTAATAAATTGTTTTAGATATTTTAATAAGTTATAATAGCTATAAACATATTTTTCTCTTTCTCTAAACATTAAAACTGGTTTTCAACAATGATAGAAGAAAATAAATTAATAAGCATTTTGAATCAAAGCATTCGTACCCTAATGGTCAGTAACATCTTTGGGAGAGACAGTGGTTGACATCCCTGTCTACCCGTGTTTGATTCATGGGGTGAACTTGTAGCGATACCCTGACCATGGGTCAGCTTTCCAGTCGGTCTATGGTCGCCGAGAATTAGTCGGGTGCTCGTATGGATCCCGGATATCTCGTCGACTTCGTATCGAAACGTGTGCGTGAGTTATCAGTCGTTAAAATTTTATTTTTTTGAATTAGCAATCTTAAGTATTCTCTAACTAAATTACAAGATAGGTCAAAACAAAGATTTTGTATTTTACAATTTTATAGAAATCTACTACAAAGGTTATAATTTAGATGTTTTATATTTTTTTAATACAATATATCAAGCGATATTAAATTTATCTAATAATTTATAAGTACGTTTGATACGATAATAAATTTGGAGTATCTTTTTGTTTTTAAATTTATACGTTTCATACGAATAAAAACCGTACTACATGTCCATTTTTTAATTATTATTTATTAAAATAGATATGTTAGCATAATTTAATTAAATTATACTCCAAATACTTATTTAAGTTTTCTAATTCTTAGAGACAACCACCACACTACTCGGAAAAAGGTCGGTGTTTCTTTCGTTATTTTTTCTATTCTTGTTTTCCATAGGATATTGAAAATCTGTAATCAATATTTTTGTATTTTATTGGCTTATGTTAAAGAGAAATTAATTTTTCTAATCAATTAAAAATACTTAATTCATCTAGTGATTAATTTCTTCCTATATTTATAAAAACTAGTTATTTACTCCGTCAACAGCGAAGGTGGGTATAAAACATAAAGTTCGTTGCGTGAAGGGGCCATAGGGGATAAAAAGTCCCAAATATTAAAAAAAAATTGGGTTGTTTTTGTTAATGGAGAAGCATCTTGATGGCGGAGGTCCGTCATTGGTGGGCACCTCTTGGCGGATTAAATGGTTAGTTTGATAAATATAGAGAAAAAATGGTTAGGGGATGAATTAGGTATTTTTAATTAGTTAAATAAATTAATTTCCCTATATTAAAGTGTAAAAATCGGGCATAAGGGTCATTTTTGTTGTAGGAAAGGAAATGATTTGAGGATTTGAGATTCAAATCTATTCTAATTCATTGTTTGATTTGCAAGATTGCTCGAATAAATTCTAAGACCATGAGTATCGCTATCCAAATTACACTCTTTACGCAAGTGTCATCTCAGTATCGCATCAGTTTTTCTTTTTTTCTACCTGATTTACTCTAAAGTGTAATACCACTATCCTAATCTTTTCCCTAGATTTTTATTATTTTAATATATATATATATATATATAG
>LUCG01202663.1:0-11532 GCA_001633085.1 Carthamus tinctorius | reverse complement strand
ATCGAAAGAACCGTTTGATGCCTCGGAAACGCTCACGTTCGCTTCGAACGAGTTTCGGAGCGTCGTCATGAGTAAGTCGGAGGTTTTTGCGGGAAATTCGGTTGAAAGCGGGCCTGTTTCGTCGTCTCTGATAGTGCTCACGAGCCCGGAGGTTAACGGGTTAAGATTCGAGGAGCTTTTGAAGGCGCCGGCCGAGTTATTGGGGCGGGGGAAGTATGGGAGCGTTTATAAGGTGAAGTGCGAAGAACACGGGATGATGCTTGCGGTGAAACGGATCAAGGATTGGTCATTGGGATCGAGCGATTTCAAGTCGAGGATGAAGCGGTTGAATCACGTGAAGCATGCGAGCGTGTTGCCGGTTGTGGCGTTTTACTGTTCGAAACAAGAGAAGCTTTTGGTTTACGAGTATCAACCTAACGGAAGTCTACTCAAGTTCCTTCACGGTACGTTTATTTCGGTTTCTTTTTTTGTATTTTTTGTATTTTCGTGAGGGACCGAGGGATTTTTGACCGAGACAAGATTGGGGAAGTGGTAAGAGAGTGAGACTGGAGTCTGGGTAAGTGCAGACTGAAAATAGCCATAGGGACACACACACACATATGTGTATGTGTGAAGGATCGTGTGAGAAGTTGAGTTAACGTGAGAAGTGGGTTTGAACCCTTGATCACTTTTAATTTCAAGCCCAACCATGAATCGCCTTTGGTAAAGTGATACCGGGATTAATCTGGTGCATCTTATCTCGTTGTATCTCATCCTAATGTGCATCCAACGGTTAATAACCACTTCTCACGCTTCTCACATTAACTTAACTTTTCATCGGGAGCAAACCCTATGTGTGTGTGTGTGTCTCTCTCTCTCTCTCTATATGTATATATATATATATATAGAGAGAGAGAGAGAGAAAGGTTCAAATGAGAAACATAACTTTTTAAGAAAACGCGATGAGCAATCTTAGCCACTCATCCGGTCAATATAGACGGCTTTAACCGTGGTCCCCCCTTTAATAATCTCTACCCTCCAATGAATCGCGTCAATCCTCCGTGATCACGTCCACCGTAACCGAATATGTGTGGCTGAGATTGCTCATCGCTTTCTCTTAAATTGACATGCTTCTCGTATGAACCTCCCTCTATATATATATATATATATGTATCTGTATATATATGGGTGTGTGTGTGTCTAACTGTCTCTATATATATAGAAGGAGGATCAAACGAGAACAATATCTATTTAAAAGAACATGAGAACCAACAAAATCATATAGGATTCATGTACAAAATCATAAAGGATTCATGTACAGAATCGTATATGATTCACGTGACTTTGCAAGTTGCGTTTAAAGTCGATTCGTGGCTTTTTTCGGAAGTTAATGCAAAATCATATGTGATTTTGTTGGTTCTCGTGTTCTTTCAAATAGGTACTATTCTCGTTTGAACCTGTTTGCATATATTCCACTACAGACATGTCTTTTGGATAAATGACCTTAAATTAGTTCTCAATTAGAAGCATGACCTTCTAAAATTTTCTTTTCTAGCTCGACAACCTTTATCTGACCTGCCCCCTGGTTCAAAACAGCTCGTTCCCAGATAAACTTAGAAATACACTAGAAGGTCATTTTACTAAACACGCTTCTAGAGAAGGTTATACAGCTAAATACCCCCTCGTGTCGGGCACGAGGACGTTACCTGGGCGGGATAAAGTGATAAACTGGGTTTGTTTGGTTACATTGAGTCGGTGTAGTGTTATTACAGATAAGCCAATAAATTGCAGGCATGCCGACGGGTCAAACTTTCGATTGGAGTAGTAGGCTCGGAGTAGCGTCCACCATAGCCGAAGCTCTGGCATTCATGCACGACGAGCTTCGCCAAGATGGTATTCCGCATGGAAACCTAAAATCCTCAAACATTTTGTTCAACAAAAACATGGAGCCATGCATTAGTGAATATGGTCTAATGACAATCGACAATTCGGATAACTCGCCCGCCATAGATATCATAAACAACACGTCCCAATTGAATCCCGATCAAATTGAATCGGCCTTCAGGGCCGATATCCATGCGCTAGGGGTTATACTGCTTGAGCTCCTAACGGGAAAACCGCCCATGGTTCAGAACAACGGGATGGATCTAGCGAAATGGGTCGTTTCAGTGGTGAAAGAAGAATGGACGGTTGAGGTGTTTGACCGAGCCCTGATTCGAGAAGGCGCGAGTGAAGAACGGATGGTGAATCTGCTTCAGATAGCGATAAAATGCGTCGATCGGTCTCCGGATTCGAGGCCGAGCATCAACCAAATCGCTCTTATGATTAATAACATCAAGGAAGAAGATGAAAGATCCTTGGATGTCTCCGAATCCCCGTTCGAGATCAGGAACTGAGCAGTTATTTGGCAGATGCTGAATGATTTGGTATAGAATGATTAAATGGTCAAAGAAGGACTAAACTGTCTTTTAGTGGAGTCATTAGATGCTGATTGTATTAGTACAGAATGATTAAATGGTTAAAGGTTCGACTTTCTTTTAATGGAATCATTAAGAGGTAAACAAACAGATAAAAATGGGTTTTTGATTTTCAAGATTTTTTTAAGGTTTGTAGATTTTTTTAGGGTTTGAGATGTTGATGCATATGGATTTTGGGTGTATTTTATTTGGAATTTAGTTTGCTTTTTTATCATTTTGTATGTATCATTATTGAAGGAGAATTATTTAATCATGTTTTTAAATGAACTTATCTTTTGGAATTAGCACTTTATGAATCATGACCCAATACAATATTGTTCAGAAAATGTCTAAATCTAGGAGCAAAGTGAGCATTTGGATTTAGTAATTCTTTTTTGAATCTTTTGGATCAATTAAAAATATTAAAAAGTTAATTTAATAAATTGAAAATGTAAACTAGTTAATTTAATGTGGATGTGTGTCAATTTAAGATGTTACAAGTCATCTTTCAGAAAGTGTTGATACCATGTTTTTAGTTATTCTTTACATCAATACAATATAATACATCTTTTCAAAAATAATTTTATAATTTATAACATCTATTTTAATTATTTATAACTAAGTCTTTGATTGAGGAGTACCCAGTCCTTGGGCTGGTCCAGTTATGGGCTGCCCCCTAGCCCTGTAGCAGTCAAAGACTATGGTTGGGCTCTAGGTCCAACGTAAGCTGGGCCGGACAACGACGGATTAGTGGGCTGCCTGTGGATGCCCGATACCACCTGGGAGGTGTGCGTGTGTATGTTCATGGTAAATTGGTAATCGTTCGTTGGTTCGATGTCGCTATGCCTTCCAAAAAAAAGATTTATTTGAGTATTAGTAGTAATATAATGGTTTGTAGTTTAAGTATTTATAACTAACTAAAAGTCATTTAAGTATTAAAGTTAACATAATAAATAGTAATTTGATCATTGAAATATTTAGTTTGATGATTGAAAACTTACAACCGAAGCCAAACCTCGAGTGAGTATGTTTTTATATATAAACGTATTTTTGTGTTCTGTTCACATGCAAAATGTTCGTTTTTTCGTTATAAAAACATGAACACAATATACTTATATGTATTATTTCATCTATGAGCTATGAAACATGTAAACTGGTTTTTAACTTTTAGACAGAATTTCCATCTATATAGAAACTAGGGGTGTGCATGGTCCAGTTTGGCCGGTTTGAACCTAAAATCTCGGCCAAACCGATACCCCGGTTTGGTAATTTTTCAAATCAAACCGGCCAATTTATTGTGTCAAACCAAGCCGACCAAACCAATATGAACCGGTTTGGTTTGGCCGATTTGACTCGCTTTTATTATAAATCAAAATACTACTAAAAATGCATAAGAATACTCCAATAAGAAAGCAAAAAAATATTAAATTTAAGGGCATAACTCAAGTTTGTTGCAAAAGAAAAACCACATCCAGAATTCACAAAAGAAAATATTTGAACTCCATAAAAGAAATAATTAAAAAAAGACGAGTATATCCGATTGACCGATCGTTCATCTACCTCTTGTATCTTTAATCATATACAATATATATATATATAATTATATACATATACACACATATCCGGTCCAGTTCGGTTCAAACGGCTGGTTTTGTCCCTAAAACCACAAACCAAACCATATTAACGGTTTATAAAAACCGCAAACCACCGGCCTGAATAATGATGACTAAACCGGCCAAACCAACAAAATTGGTTTGGTTTGATTTGACCAGTTTATCCGGTTTCGGCCAAACCATGCACACCCTTAATAGAAACCATATAAAACTATTAAATGTATAATTTGAAGTTTCATGTAAAGAAGGCCAAAATATCAACAAATAGAAAGAAGGAAAAAAAAAAGAAAAAGAAATAGTCAATACATTATAATATTATATCATTACCCATTGAACATTTATTATTGAAACTAGTAAGATGGTCAATTTTCTTCATTTTTCATGAATACATGATGATATACTCTAAAGTCAATCTATATAGTCAATTATGTCGTCCCATTTTCGTTAAAAACACATGGAATTCGGCTAGCAGAATTTGGGTAGCAGGTATCATACTCTAAGTTAATTAATTAATTTCTATATGTGTCGTCTTAAACTCTACTTTATATGACATTTATCGGGGGTTTCTTTTTTTGGAACGGCAAGCAAACACACACATGTTCCGGGGGTATTCGGGATCCAAAAGCGCCCGACTAATCCCCGTCGACCATGACCCAGCCTAATCAAGGGTACCACCACTATGTGGCAGACCCATGATCTAGGTATCGCTACATGCTCACCACGGGGTTCGAACCCGGATAGTCAGGGATACCATCCACTGACCCCCCAGGATGTTACCTTACCACCGGGCTAGACATGTTTTGATGACATTTATTGGCTATTGTTTCGTTCTCACAAAATGAACTGAAAGAACTTTGAATAAAATCCAATATCATATAAACTTGGGTATGCTTTACGTGAGATAAGACATAACACCTGTTGTGACGAGCCCTTTTGCAACACTGATAGAAAAGGTAATTTATTATTCTTAAGTTTTTATAATAAAGAATGACATTCAATTCCATTTTAGATCCAACAAACCAAACACACCAAAGGTTCAAAATCCAAACACGCCTCAAAATTGGTTAGCACATAAATATTTGGTTATGGGTTTTAATGACCAGGGTTTGGTTTAATAGCAAATCCAAAAATGAAAAACAAAAAAAAACACCCAAAATATTGAAAACCGAGGATTGTCTTAATAACCATTTATTTAAACATTACGTACATATGCAAACAAGTAATTGAAGTTATTTTTTGATTTTTATATATGTATACATGGAGGGAGGTTCATACGAGAAACATGTCAATTTAAGAAAAAACGATGAGCAATCTCAGCCACACATCTTGGGTTACGGTGGACGTGATCACGGAAGATTGACGTGATTCATGGAAGGGTAGAGATTATTAAAGGGGGGGACCACGGTCAAATACTGGATGAGTGGTTGAGATTGCTTTTCACGTTCTCTTAAAAAGTTATGTTTCTCGTTTGAACCTTTCTGTATATACATGTTATGCACATATATACACCTAAAATTTGATTATAAATTACTTATATATAATACATAATGTCCAAATGAATGGTTACTAAAACAATCCTTAATATTTTTTATATTTTTTTAGGTTTTCCTTTAAAACTACCCTAACACAAGAATACAAAATCTTTACAGGTGAATTCATAATGTCTCTTATTTTGGTCAATATTTTGACCAAATTTTGGGTCAAATAGTCAAACCTTACATCATCTCATCCTCTCACTCTTTGCCCACCATTGATTTTTCAAAATTTGGCCCTCAATCTCCACCATCTTTGCAGCTTCCTCCCAATCTTCCCACCACTTTCAATTCTATTATATTCATCTATAAATACCTTCAAACCCTTTTCCAGTTTAAATACCCAAAAATCCCTTTTGCTTCTTCAAAAAAAGCTCACATTTTTCCAGAATCAAGTAGCTAGATTCTGGTATTCCACAGAAACCCTCATATCTTTACCACTTTAAATACCTAAAAAGCCCTTTGGTTCTTCAGAAAAGCCAACACTTTTTCCAGAATCAAGTAGCTAGATTCTAGAATTCCATAAACACTCTCATATCTTTACCACTTTAAATACCTAAAAAGCCCTTTGATCCTTCAAAAAATCTAAGACTTTTTTCCAGATCAAGTAGTTAGATTCTAGCATTTTACAGCCATGGTGGGAAAACCAAACTATTTTTTATTCTTTCTGGTTCTGTTTTTGAGTCTTGGCCATTTATTCACCGCGATTCAAGCACGGAAGTTAAAGGTACCGAAGAATCACCACCACCACCATACAGGGGTAGTTTTGGAAAAAGGCGGGAAGGCGATGCAACGGTATTTTGAACAAGTTCTAGAGCTTCGCGGGATCAAGAACTCGGGTCCAAGTCCCGGGCAAGGACACTCCGCTATCAACGGAGCACATAATTAGACCGTTGGAATTCCCTCTAAAAGATCCCTTATAAAAAGATATAGATTCCTAATTCATATAGGGTCAGGTTCAGAGAAAAACCATAAAAATTAAAAAACTAAGGAACATGCTAGTAACCATTCATCCGAATGCGCATGCAAGTATTTTGTAAGTAATTTTTCCGATATGCAAATGTGCATAGAGGAAACATTTTCAATTACTTGTATGCACATGTGCATATCGTACACATGAATGGTTATGAGGGTCTTCTTTAGTTTTTCAATTTTTTGAGATTTTCCCTTAAACCTGGTCATCCGAAACACCCCTTAAACGGAGGTGAACGAGTGTGTTGAGTCCTAAGTGGTGCTAGACCTTGGCTCTGATACCATGTTAGAATATGTACAACCCCTTTGAATTCTCACTACAAGAGCCCTTAGGCGGAAGTTCTTACATATATACAGGTTTGATGGTCAGTATCTAGCCGAAGTAGGACTCTAGCATAGAAGATCAATCTTCATTTGTTTTGTTACCCTTTATTTCTTTTCTTCAATTTGACAACTTTAGACATTCTTTGTAATCATGTACTTATTGTAAAAAGATTATCCCAAAGATAATGGAAAAAGCATAGATTTCTCCTTAAATTATGACATTCAACTTCTAAAATACAACAAAGAACCTATGAATCTATGATCATCGAGACTACAAACCTACAAACACCGCAACCAACCCAGTAAATCCCACTCGAAAGTAGGGTACCAGGGTAAGATGTACGCAGATCCGACCTCTACCCCAAAGAGTATAACAACTATTTCCGAATTCCAATAAAATATCAATACATATCATATGCATAAGAACCCATGTAATTATACCTGGATCGTAGATTCTGTAAACTGTAACTGGGATTTCTGTAATCAAGGTTTCCATCCTGTTCCTGAACCGCCCCAAAAACGACCTCATTCGTTGTCTCGTTGTTTTCCCGATAGTAAGTCTGAGGGACTAACAAGTATTGCATATGATGGTATTGTTGTTGTAAATGTTGCATTTGTTGTTGTGGGTGAAAGTGTTTGCCACTATGTTTACCGTATATATATCGGTTTTGGTTATAGTATCGGCGGTTTTCCGGGTAGGATCTTTTTGAAGTCGGGTTTTTGGTTTCTAAGGAAAGGGGTGGATTTGCATTAGGAATTACGAAGGTTTCTTGCGTTGGCCAAGTGTTGAAGGATGGAGGGAGTTGATGGTAATTTGCGAGATGGGTGTTGATCGGCTTGTTTTTGGAACTAGAGAATAGACTGCTAAAGATTTCAAGTAGAGATGATACAGTGTCGATAAACAGTTTTGTTAGGGAATCAAAGAAGCCGTCTTCTTGTTTTTCTTGTTCGTCGACCTCGGGTGGAATCAGTGGTGGCCTCACGGATTTAACGGGCGTATGACGTGTAGATGGATGAACTTCCTGCAATGGAGGTCTTGGATTCTAAGAAAGAGAGAGTAAGGGAACATTTTGTGAGAATATGTGGACCCCAGATTACTCTTCAAAAGTGCCGTTGAGGAAAGAAGACAAGTTCCAACATATATTGAGCAGAGATGATCCAAATCTAACCGACGTGGGACCCAACACACCCCCTCAAATGGAGGCTAGACAGACACGGTTTTCCTAGTGTCGAGAAGGGCCTAGGGCATCTGGAACAGATTCTCCGAAATGGAGAAAATGACGTTTTTAATCTATTCTTTTGCTTCTACAGATGGTGCAAAACTTTCTTCAAAACTAGAGAAAGTAGGAGAGAGGGGGTAAAAATGTCCAAATATGAAGAACTCTCTAAAACTAAATGTTTAGCAGACAATTCTTTTTCTATATTTTCCATCAATCAAGTTGTATGTATAACAGTATAATCATTTTATATAAAATGTAATGGAAGTTTCTTGGGATATTAAATTTATTCAATATTTTAATAATATACTTTATGTTGAAATGGAGAACCTAACTTTTTATTTTTATTTTGAGATTTTAACTTTTGTCTTTCTATTTTAGAAAAATTATAGAGAATCTGTTGCATCAGATGTTCCGAGGGTCCAAGTCTAACCTAGAGATGCACAAATCCGGAGCTTTTTCAAGCCAAGCCCGTTTTCAGTAAGAAAAAAAGGCCTAGGTTTTATTAAATCCAGGGCTGGCTTTGGGTAGAAAACGGGCCTGATTGGGCTTTGAGGCCTCGCCTGGACCAGGCTTCGGGCCAGGCTTCGGGGTTGGGCTCTCTGGTGCATCTCTAGTCTAGACGATGTGGGACTCTTTAACATATAAGAAGTTCGTGAAGGCTTACATGGGGAGATGAAAACATGGCACTTATTCGACGTTGTAACAAGGCTATCATGAATCCACAGAACACGGCAGCACTAAGAACTGCGATTCCTGAGAATATTAAAGCAACGTTTTCGCCGTATTTTAATGCTTTTGCAAGCCGAATAAAAGTGGGATGGTAACGAAGGATGAACTTGATATCGTTGACAATTACCTAAATGTAGAGTCCCATGATAGTGATGAAAAGAGCAATCATCATCATGAAGTTGGATTTCTCGAATAGCTTTATTACCTCTATCGATCACCAAAATCGAGCAGCTACTTGCAACGTATTGCACATCAAAGTCATTTGAAAACTTCACATTGTCACTTGGACCGTCATTGTGGCCCGAACCTCGAACCCAATTTCCTCCTGCTATGGTTACAACTCCTGTATATAGTTATATATGCATCAAGATAGCGTCGGAGAAACTGATTACTTGAATCAGCTACACACTCAGATCCATGTTTGGCAACCATTAGCTAGTTTACTTTTTAAGCCTATTGAAAATGCCTGTTTGGTTTTGTAT
Source organism: Carthamus tinctorius (assembly GCA_001633085.1). Classification (NCBI taxonomy): domain Eukaryota; kingdom Viridiplantae; phylum Streptophyta; class Magnoliopsida; order Asterales; family Asteraceae; genus Carthamus; species Carthamus tinctorius. The sequence continues at coordinate 2,225 of LUCG01202663.1, read as the reverse complement.
TTAGCTGGTTTTTCTAAACGCTACTTGGGTTTTTTTCTATTCTTTTTCCCAATCATGCCCCTTACGTTTTTCCAGTAAATTTTTCGGTAAGTCCTTTTAAGTCCTTGTATATTGTTATCAAGCTTATCAACTAGTTTTTATCAAGCTTAAGTCATTTTAGTTTGCCATAGCCTTGGTGTGTGAGAATCATGAGTGAATCACATTGGAAGCTGAAAACTTTGATTTGCTAGTTAACATGCTTCAACTTATGAGAGAAGAAAGTTAGTGATTTGAAGAGGTATGTGTTAGAGTCCCACATCGGCTAGACTTGGACCAAATCTTCACTATATATGTTAGAACCCCCCTTCTCTCCTCAAGGGCTCTTTTGGAGATTACATACGGGGGTTCCACATATTCTAACATGGTATCAGAGCCAAGGTCTACCATTCTAGGGACTGACACGCCAACCCTCTCCTGGCCGTTCTAGGCCCTTCATCTACCCTCTGTTGGAGGGGGCGTGTTAGAGTCCCACATCGGGAATTTTATTCCCAAAGACAAACTAAAATCAACCATTTTCAGACCGGCTTATTCAAGTATGTTGCATACTAAATATGGAAATGCTGCCAATGCACATTGCAAAACTTTAAGAAATTGGGAATACGTTGTAAGTTTAAAATCTCACCTGTATCACTGATCTTCCTGATAGCCATATTCTCGGTGTCTGCCACATATATATTTCCTCGGTCATCCACAGTGAGGCCTTTCGGGTGGTTCAACTTGGCTTCTCTGGGCTTCCCATCCACATATCCCGAATAACCTTCAGATGAGCCAGCCACAAGCTTTGGTAGTCTATCTGTGACCAAATGAGAAATCAAAACATGAGTCATTGACCTCTATGTAATCTCATTAAAACAATGTGCACTAGGCTTGTGCGAAAATGCAGAATTTAAATGACAATTGTTTAGTATTCTATGTATGAAATAATACATATATATAGGGTCAGGTTCAAGGGAAAACCTCAAAAACGTTGGAACCTTATTTCACTCCTCAAAGGCTCTTTTGGAGAGTAATCTTATGGGTTTCCATATATTCTCACAAACACCATATGCATAAACTCCAAAAGATTAAAATCTAGTACAAAAGTGAGTATGCTGCTTTGACAGAAGTATATTTACATTCCTTGGCAGAAACAGAATCAGAAATGGTTTTGAAGGAAACATAGGGACTAGGTTTGGTCCAATAGAATGAGAACAAGTGGGGTTCTTGTAGAAGTTACCGAATTACAGAATAAATGACATGATACTTCTTGATTCACTGGAGAAGATTCAAAAGTCCTATATAAGGATGACAAGAGACAAAATGATGTTTGTAACGAATCACAGAAAACGTTTAGCCAGTTATTAGCCAAACTTGAGTAGTTTCTAAAAGAGCAGGTGTGATGGAATAAATTTGTGAGAATTTGCAGAACCCGATCGCTTGCTATCAGAAAGAGCCGTTGAGTCCTATGTGGAACCAGATAACTTTTCATGACCCTATAACTTTTTACACTACGATGGAGTAAAAAATGGTCGCACGTGCCACCACAACACACCCTGGGTCCGTCCATCCCACATCGGCTGCACTTGGACTTTTAAATGGCTCTTTTGAAGAGTAATCTAACAAGGTGCCACATATTCTCACATCACTGCTGTATATCATGCTCTTAAAATAAACCTGAAAGATCATACATCACACTTACATCTAGAAAAGCGAGTCGAGATTTTGTGGATATTACTGTTTTCTGAGTCCAAAACAAGAAGCTCTCCTGATGGAGTTACCTCCACTGCATAAGGCTCAATCCCTAGCTTGCTTCCATCAAACACTGTTTCTACAGTATATCCACTTTCAAATTTCATCATCGAACGGCTAGGAATAACTATAAAAAAAATTCAAAAAAACAACAAAAACAAATTCGTTTAACCTCTTGAACCTTAACTACAGCAACAAGAAGGAACTAAAAAACCTCAAAATTACACAAACCGAAGCCAATTTTACTAGCCGGTTTAAGAGACCACAGCCATTTGAAAACTGCAGATACACCGTTCGACAAAATGCCACTGACAATTTCTGCAATCGAAACAACTAATCACCAAACCGCCTACTCAAATCAATCAAAACAGAGACAAAATTCATGAATTAAGCAAACACATCATTCGACAAAATGCCACTGACAATTTCTGCAACTAAAACAACTAATCACCAAACTC
>LUCG01202553.1:0-11495 GCA_001633085.1 Carthamus tinctorius | reverse complement strand
CTCACGTTCACAACCAAAAAGTGGTTCACATTTGAACTTTCTTCTATATATATATATATATAATTTAACATAATACATATAGGTTAGATTAATTTTTTAAGCAAAAATAAAACAAAATTGGAAAGGATAAATTATCACCTCACTTAACAAGTTCTCCTAATGGTCGTTAGATGGATGGAGCAAATCTGGTCGATTTTGCATACCACAATGGCATCTTCTAATTTCGAAACTATAAATGTATCACGAGCGTTCACAAATAACAAGCCACGTGAATCAGATTTGTACGTTACTCTATACTTTAAATGTGTTTATATATAATTTAGAGCATGCTACAAATTTGGTCCATGTGGTATGTTGGTTATAACATTTCTCGACATTACACTTTTGGATACAAGTTAGCCATCATGGACTCGTGGTTTGCAAAAATATCCATGTTTGATCCTTTCTCTAATCGCCATTAAAAATAATAATAACAAATTACATGGACTACTAAAAACTTGTAGACCCCTTTTTTCGACCATTTTCTCTGCCTAAACCCAAACCTTTTTAACTATCTTATGTAGCCATACTCAACCATTTCCGACCATTTTCTCCGATCAAACCTATATCCAAACAACAATATCAAGAGGAAACCGAAACCTTAAATGAATAAATACAATAGACATATTGAGCAAAGTACAATGATTCCTCGAAAAGATGAATACATTTTTTCCAAATGAACATAATACAAATACATTGGCAAAAACAACCATTTTATAAAATTTGAACAGAACATTATGATCATTTAAGATACAAACTCAAACCCTACATCTAGATATAAACTCAATCCTAATATCAAAACCTAAAAAACTAAAATCAATTACAACCGGGAGATCAACATACATGAAGAACAATCTACGCTTGCAAAGCCATCTCTTAGGATTTTGATTTATACGAAGAGAAAAAAGGGGGTCGGCAAATTTACATGCGTCTACATGGGGTTTGATCTACCAAAGATGAAGGTGGAGATCAATAAGGATTTACGATATCATCTTTTAGGGTTTTGATTCAGAGCAGATGACGGTAGGAATCGATGACGACAAAGACTAGGTGCATCATTTATGCTGAAGGCCAAAAAAGCAATGTAAAAATCAACNGGGGGGGGGGGACAACAAATGCTTGTCGGTGGTGGGAACTGCGGCTCACGAAGATGTGCACGACAATTTCTTTTTGTCCGTGACTTCATGTGTTTTGTGTTTGACAATGCGTATATATTATGTATATACAATGATAATAAAGATATACATTATAATTAACACATATGTTATTTCATCTTTAAAAATAAAAGTTAGAGGGATCGGTATGGATTATTATACGATGATTTTAAATCTTTCCGTATAAGAGTCTAGAACGCTTATTACTTTTTTTTAGGAACGACACCATAATGCTTATTACTTAACAAATTGTTTCAATAATCGTAATAAGGATAGACCATATTTAAACGTTTTTGCAAACCAAGATGACTATTTGATTTTCAAAACTATAGGAACAAAATGTGTTGTAACCCCTTTTCCCAAAAAATAAAATAAAAATGTGTTATAACCAACAAACCACATACACCAAATTTGTAGTTTAGTATGTAATATAAAATAAAATTAATCGCAAGGAGTGGTTAATGGATGTTCTCTATTGAATACCATATTGCTTTGAGTTTGTGTTAGTTGTTTTGCTTTCTCTGTGTATAAAACATATGCTTGCCAAACGAAGTTTTTATTGATTAAAAGGATAGACAAAACCTGATATAAAAATGAAAGAGGAATTAAAGACCATATCTGTTATAAAAATGAAAGTAGTTAGACCAACAAAATCCATTATAAAAATAAAAGTACTTCCATGAAAAGGTTAAAGAACAAACTACCATTTACCCTAAACACTCAAATGCATGACATTATCATGAAAAACAGTATTTGTTTAAAAAATAACACAACTTGACTATCATTTGTTAAAATTTGTTTCTAGGAACCATACTCGTTAATTTATATAAACCAAAAAAACAAATATGCAATTAACTTTATAGTATACTTTAGAAAAAATCACAAAAAGGGGTAAAGAAAACTAATATTCCCGTCATCTAAAGAAGTTAATTCCATGGACGAAAAGTCGAGAACCGAAGCAAATAGGCACGAGAATGCGGCAAAGATCCCAATCCCCATCCTCGTCCTCGATCCCGACCTCCTCTATCCTCGTCCTCTTCTTTTCGGGGAATATGATCTCATCCCCATAAGGGGAAATCAAGGATTTTTTTCCTCGTTTATATGAGATATTTTTTTGTTCAAATTGTTAAACATGAGACTCGACAAGAATGGTCTATGTTTATATATCAATTATTTCCACAAATTTTCTTTTATGGAATATCAAAGATTTATATGTTAACAAAATCACAACAACATAACTAATTGTTTGATCAAACGCCTTTTAGTTTCCATGTTTTTTATGTAAAAATGTAAAATACGTAAGAAAAAGTATAAATAAGGAAAAAAAGTCAAAATACTATTTCTAAATCTCCAAGTGAAGGAACAAAAGGGTTTAGATCAAAAAAGGAGCCGAGCAATTTTTCCAGTTGGAAGGATATAATCGAAAATAATGTGGCTGAGTCGATAAATGCTTTCCTTGAATGCTGAGCGATTAATTTTTTTTTAATTTTTTGTGATTAAGCCACTACCAAACAACTCTCTTAAGCTAACATATTTGACAATAAACCCCAATGGGGCAGCCTACTGGTTAAGGCTTGGTGTTGGGGAAAAACCCACCCAAGTTCGAATCTGGGGGTGAGCAACCAGGGGCCACTGAGTATTAATCCTAGGGGAGCATGCTTTAGCTCTCGGTAAAAATTACCAAGAATGTAGCCTGGGCAAACCCAGGTAAACCTTGTAAAAAAAAAAATAAACATATTTAACAATAAATACACATTATAAAAATAAAATATATTTATTATCCAGGGACGACGAGCCAAGAACTACATTACCTATCCTCATCCCCGGTTTTTAACTTTCGGGTATCACCGATACCCGATTTTGCCACGAACCCCCATCCTCGTCGGACACCTACACCGAGTTACCCAATTGATCCATGCTCGTCGGACGTGAAAGAAACAAGGGACGAAAAGAGAAAATTTAACAAAATACAGGGACGAAAAACGTATAAATTCAAAACTCGGTCTTATTTAATAAGCTCTCTCACGAACGGTCGCGAATGTACCAAGTAGCACGCAGGCGTTCCCACCACGAGGGCTCTAAAACCCCCTCCGCCGCCGCCGGCCACCCTACTCCACCGTAACCGCCGCCCACCCTACTCTCCTTTAACACCTTAACCATGAGACGAGCTTCTACTCTCGCCGCCGCTTCGCTATCCCGAGCCGTTTTTGCTTCCACCGAACACCACCACCACCAATACAATAGGCTCTTTCAAGCGACCTCCCTTTACGCTACCAATGCCGCCTCTTCTCGCCGCTGGTTTTCTACGTCTATGGGATCCATGCCCCCTGGGGGTTCTTCCGGCGCCGCTAAGGTTTTCCTCTCGCTAGGCTGTGTTGCCGCCGCCGCCGCCGGTGTCTCCTCCGTGTTGGTGGGAGAAGAGGCGTATGCGAAGGAACCAGTTAGCTCGGATCTAGTTCCGAAGGAGGTTGTGCTTTATCAATACGAATCTTGCCCTTTCTGTAACAAGGTCAAAGGTAATTAAAGTCTCTGTTTTCTTGATCCACAAGATATTATAAATGGGGTGGGCTAAATGCATCTCTATCTATTGATTTATTTCAACATCAATACTTGTTTACATTTACTTTAAGGTGTGATTTGATGTGATTCTGAAATAGGATTTGTTTATGGTATTTTTTCGAACGAGATCGGACGAGCGCCTGGCGAGGTAGAGGGTAGGGGATAGATTACTGAGTCTATAGTTAGGGGCCGATTACTTGAACACTTACATGGTTAGTGCTTACGAGTAAAATTGAACACTCAATCCCATATCGGACAATATTTTAGTCTCTCAAAACGGTATCATACACAATAGTTTAGCGGGTAAAACTCTCGGTTCATGTTCGTCCTGTAAGGTAAATTGATCCGTAAGATTCTAGTCATTTTCATGTTCGTCCCCTGAGGTAAATTGACCCGGTAAGCACTTACCGGGTAAGCGTCAAGTAAACGTCCCCTTAGTTTACTAGAACCCTCGTTTAGGGGAGTGAAGGGGTGGCCCAAGAAATTTTCTCAAACGCTGGTACCAAGTTTATGGATTTCTTTCCCAAAAATCAATATTGGTCTGGAGTTGAGTATAATGATTTTAATGGCACTTAAACCAGGGTCTGAAGTTGAATATAATCCTTGCAAACCGACTCTACCAATGAAAACTTGTGTCCTCGTACTATCACATAACAAATTGATACGGTAGCACTTTTCACGACCCTGTATTTATATGTTTCTATACTACAATGGAGGAACGAAACAGTGGCACGTGTGCTCTACGTTGGGTTCTCCCCTGGAGGAGTGTAGCATCCATGTGTTGGTTGTGTTTTTATTGTACTTGCTTACTTATATATGTTTGGGTTTTTTTCAACTGGTGGCACCATATAATTAAGGCTTTGGTTGATTTCAAGAGATTTTTTTTCAATATTTAGGTTTGCTTTCGAGAGATTTTTGAAGTTTCTTTTTGTTGATTTTGATGGACCTTTTTTTTGTTGTTGAATTGAGGGAATTTGTTGGGTTTTTTGATTGATTACTAGATAATTTTTCGGTTTTGTGGTTGGTTTCTAGAGAAATTTTCAGTTTTTTGGTTGGTTTCAAGAGAAATTTTCAGTTTTTTGGCTGGTTTCAAGAGAACTTTTCGGTTTTTTGGTTGATTTCAAAAGAATTTTTTGGTTTTTTGGTGCACCCCTTGAAGTTTCAAAAATAATACGGTAGCACTCTCTCAAAAACGATACGGTTGCACCTTAACAAAACTAAATTTTTTACCCTTTGTCGGACAAATAATACGTTGGCACGTGCCACCGTGGGACCTTATAAAGGTCCGTCAATGATACATGTCTTTCTCTCTTTCTATACTCGTAAGTCGTATCTAGCTTTTCATGTCTTAGGCTGTGTTTGGCAACTAGCTGATAAGCTAGCTAGTAGCAGATAAGCTAGCATATGAATACATTATGTTTGGCAAAAACTAGCTTATGAGTATCTAAAATGGCCAAAAAAGGTATCTTGGGGTATAATAATTAATATTGATAAGCGAATAATTGGAAAAAGCTACAAAAAGCTACAAAAAGCTCCTAAAAAGCTACTCCAAGTAGCGTTTCAATAAGCTATCTTATTTTTGCCAAACACAGCCTTAGTACATCTGTTCTTTTACTTTCATACGCTTCTCGCTAGTAAGGGTCTTCATGAAGACAACACATTCTACTATTTAGGATTCTGATATTGTTATTCAACAAGACTTCTGCAAAAATAATTCTTAAGCTGGGCTAGAATTCTTAGCACAATAAAATGTAACATCTAAACACCAGATAGGTTTGTAGAGTACCACCATGCTTGTATAGGTATTATCCAAAACTATACAAGCATGTTGGTAATCAAACCTAACCTAGTGTCTACTATGACCATACGAGAGAATGTTGGAAGACCTTTCCTGCCATGAAAGGTTACTCACATTAACCGTTTGATACTTGATAGAATGGAACATCCGATATATATATATCAAAAACATATGTCGTTTTTGTGTCACAATTCATGATAGCAGTCGACAAGTTTCTTTTAGGCATGTTTTGCAAGGGACATGGGGTATGTAGAAGCAAGGACGATGGATAGATGATAATTAACTTGTTTGTTTTGTTGCCTTTTCAGCATTTCTAGATTACTATGATGTGCCATACAAAGTTGTGGAGGTGAATCCACTTAGTAAGAAGGAAATCAAATGGTCTGATTACAAAAAGGTGCCTATACTGATGGTGGACGGTGAACCGCTGCAAGATTCATCAGGTTTTTAATCAGATTGACAGAAGCAACTTTATGGTTCTCTTTTCTTTCTTAAAGTTCATTATTTAAGCTTCAATCGACGGTGATATAATTATGTAAACTAAAAGTTAGCCTTTTCTTTTGTACATTTGATGAGGAATTGATGTCATCTAACGATACACGTGTTTCTCTTGCAGCTATTATTGATCAGTTGAGAACCAAGCTCAGTCCCACGAGCTCTACTTCACATGTCGATGATGAGGATGAGGAAAAGAAATGGCGTCGGTATGTTTCTTGCTCTCATTGTATTCCTTACATCGCTAACAATGTAATGATTAATGTTCCGACACCAGGGATTTAGTGAAAAATAACATCTATGTTAAATACCATAGAAGGCCATGTCCTAATCAAAACGGAAGTTCGTAAGTAGTGCTTGTTTGGGCTCATTTTTGCCGACATTTTACCTAGCCCATAGAAAAGTGTAAAAACATGGAGCATTTAATTAAATGCAGCAAATTAAGGCTTCAAGCATCTAGACGGTCAATCTGTTGACCATTCATTGCGATCCTAAAACACATCGACCCCCTAATAGCAACCTAATTCATATCTTGCCCATGCATTTTTATTTACTTGTGTCATTTGATTATTCTAGGTTAGGCATGCCAATTGTTACTTGGCTGCATGTTTTATGTTTATATGTCAAATCTTTTCTTTTCGTATCGATTCTTAATCACGACTTTTCCTAAAACACATCGACCTCCTAATAGTAACCTAATTCATATCTTGCCCATGCATTTTTATTTACTTGTGTCATTTGATTATTCTAGGTTAGGCATGCCAATTGTTACTTGGCTGCATGTTTTATGTTTATATGTCAAATCTTTTCTTTTCGTATCGATTCTTAATCACGACTTTTCCTAAAACACATCGACCTCCTAATAGTAACCTAATTCATATCTTGCCCATGCATTTTTATTTACTTGTGTCATTTGATTATTCTAGGTTAGACATGCCAATTGTTACTTGGCTGCTTGTTTATATGTCAAATCTTTTCTTTTCGTACCGATTCTTAATCACGACTTTTAGTATATTAATCAACTTGGTGTTTTGCTATTAGAAAATATTTTCTGAACAAGTTCTAATGAAGAATGGAACTATGTAGGTGGGTTGATGATCATTTGGTGCATATGTTATCACCAAATATTTATCGCAACACTTCTGAGGCTCTGGAATCCTTCGACTATATCACTAGCAATGGTAAGCAACTAATGTTGTATGATAAAATTAGTTTTGATTATGTTGACATGTGAATAATGTGTATACCTCTATGTGCACACCTAATGCATTTCACATACATTGGATGCTTTTCTTTGTTACCATGCACTAGATTTTTCATGGGTTTTGAACTCTCCTACTCTAGTGATATTATAGCGGTCTCTCTTTCATATTATATGCTTAGATGTGTTCTTTGATTTGTGCATTTTGTTTCTTATCTTAACATGTACCTTCAACACATCATATGCATTTACTATCAACTTATTCCACAATCTAAGCTCGCTCTTGTGATGTCAAGTGTCTTTAAGACACTAGGCAAAGTTCTAACGTATTAGAACTTTCAAACAAGGCAAAAAATTTGAAATCTTCAAACTTTGTTCACCAAAGTTGAACTTGTCGATCTTTTGCACTTTGAAGCGTTGAACGGTGTTCTTCAAACCAATACAATCAAACTGTCTCTCTTTTGATAAACAAAACCAACAAGTCATTCAGAAACTCATCTTCTATTCATTCTATAGCATTGTATTTGCATTATTCATTGCTTGAAATGATCCCTCCATTTTTGTAGTAGAAATTGGAATATTAAGTATGAGATTGGCTACTTGAAGATGAGAAGTAGTTGCTCTTCTATTCTTTTACCAACCATCGACACAATTCTAAAATAGACGTCATTTGTTTAAAATTTGCAAGTTAAACAACATCAATCTAATAATATAAAAGTTGCATCTTATCAACTAATTCTTATTGTAATTGAAATCTTCATGATGATGATATACATCAACACCTCAAAATGACCCATCACTTTTAGGATCTAAATTTGATGAAAGACAAATCAACTTCATTGAATTATCATTGGAGCGATTATCTAATTCTATTAACATGTGGTTATTTGCTTCATAAAAGAATATATACCTAATATGATGTTTAAGTGAGTCATCACTATATTCATTATGAACTCGAACCATTCTGCTGAAGTGAAAGAAGGCAAGTCAAGGATTATCTATGATGAACACACACAAAAATTGGCTTAACAAGACAGACAAATGAGTACACCTTTCATTTTTTGCAATAGTCCTTTGGTGGATGTAGTTAGCATCAAGGCAATGAAATTAGGTTGGCACTTACCTTTGTAGAGCTTGATCAATGATCTCCATTATTTCTTTTTTCAAGATGCAAGAACAAGATATTCTCAGTGTATTGAGGCTAGTCGACTCCTGTAATGCTATTGCATAAAATGAGAGATGGAACTTGCTTTGTCTTGCCAAGTTACTTTGTCTGCCATACAACATAGATAGATATCATGCCTTGTTTTTTCCCAGTTCAGTAGAGAGGCTCGAGCTTTTAAGGAGCATAATGATCATACACTTGAACATCATTAACGGGTGGATATTTTCATACGAAGCTGTTAAATTACTGACAATCATCATTTAGGTGGTAGTTCAATGAATTTGCCTCATATTTCATCATTTTTGGAGCATAAAAGAGCGTTTATGAAGTCTTGATGTATGTCAATTTGCAGAGAAGTTTCATGACAAATATTGATACAACCATGATAATTCAAGTTATGATGATGCAAAATATATATTATGAGCTTGATGTTCTACATGTAGATTACAAACAATTGATGTCTATTTTGGATTGGTGCCAATTGATGGTTTAGAGTAGAAGGACAATCACTTTTGATCTTATTTATCGGAAAGTCAGTTTCATGGCAACTTCTATATTCTATTGCAACATGGGGAAGGTCATTTTCAACAATGAATCTTAAATGAACAAGGCTATGGAAAAAAGTGGAAGATGAGCTCTCCAATGACTCGTTGGTTTTGTTTGTTGGAAGGAAAAATGTTGATGAGATCCACTTTGATAAATGATGTTTGAAGATTTCACATTGTGGGCCTTGTTTTAGAGTTTTAATGTACCATTACTTTGGCTTGCATTCCTTTTGTTGTTTTTTAAAAAATTAGTTGAGAGGCATGCCGACTGCTTGGGCCCTAGGTAACATTAGAAAACGCTTTCCATGAAAGAATTTTCTCAATCATAATTTAGCAGCAACTGCTTGGGCCATTGGGTGAGCACTTCATTTCTGTAAGGAATTCAAATAATCCTTAACCCTCTTTGCAATTTCAGGTAACTTCAGTTTTTCAGAAAAATACACAGTAAAATACGCAGGGGCTGCTGCTATGTATTTTGTGTCGAAGAAACTGAAGAAGAAATATAACATCACTGATGAAAGAACAGCCTTGTATGAAGCTGCGGAGACTTGGGTTAACGCACTTGATGGCAGGGAGTTTTTAGGTCAGTTTTTTTTATCGCTTTTGTCGTCATCCATACGAATACGAGTCTTAAAACCACCTCATCACTTTATCTTGGATAGAAAGATGGATTGATTAAATATATAGTAAATATAATAATGACGTGTGTTCATGTGAGTGGTGGAAATGTGGGGACATGTGGAGGTTGCATTTCTTGTGGACCCCGGGAACTAGTTATGTCAAAAGTGCGAAAACTGAAGAAACGAAACATGAAGTTCCAAGATTAAACCGATCACAGCAAATTAATGCTACAAAAAAATTCAATTAGTTCATTCTTGTTAACTTGTGTTCCATTACGACTGCACCAGGGGGTACTAAGCCTAATCTGGCTGACCTTGCCGTGTTTGGAGTGTTGAGACCAATTCGTTATCTGAGGTCGGGTAAAGATATGGTGGAACACACCCGAATTGGTGAGTGGTACACACGGATGGAGGAAGCCGTTGGTCAATCTTCCAGGATACGAACCTAACTTTTTTGTGCTGAAATGATATGCAAGAAGCAAAGTATATATACATTTTGCGATTCGTCTTGATTAGACTGTTTAAAATTTCAGTTGATTTTGTTGCTATGAATTTGTAGCATGATATGAACTGTATTGCGATTTTTGTTGCTGTAAAAGATGATAACCAACACCACATGTAGGTTGGAATAGAGCAAATAATAGAAGATCAATCAGGTGTGATGATGCCTCGAAACTTTGTAGTTTGTGATTGAACAAGAGTAGTACTGTGTTTCTGAAAAGTCCTTGTGTTGTACCCTTTTTAGATAAGCTTCTCGGAAGCCTTGTGTTGCACCTTCTCTTTGGCTTTATAGAACTGAAAATGTTCAATAAGTGAAATTTGTTTGATCACATTGGGATAGAGGTTTAAAGCTTTGCGCGATGCTTGCTTTTTATCTTTGCTATTGCGTTAGAGGTATATTTTGCTTCGCAAAATGGATGTTTCTGTTGACCGATTTGAAGTAGTTTTGTTAAATAATAGTTTTGTTTCTAACAATACCAAATGTAATTACAAGTTTTTTGTTGTATTAGTAGAGTTAAATGCTTATCATGTATTTGTTCACTTCTCATCTTCATCTTCTTTCTTCATTTGGGAGAAATCAATGGGAATTCCTTCTAATGTTGCTACTAATATGATCTTTGATATGTGAAGTGAATAGTATAACAATCATGGAAAACATGGTGTTAAATTTCATTAATTACAATTGTACAACTGAGTAAACCCCAATGGGGCAGCCTACTGGTTAAGGCTTGATGTTGGGGAAAAATCCACCTAAGTTCGAATCCGGGGGTGAGCAACCAGGGGCCACTGAGTATTAATCCCAGGAGAGCATTCTTTAGCTCTCGGTAAAAAAAAATTGTACAATTGAGTACTATAGACCTTTGTATCCTGAGCACTGCTTTGAAGGTTGGTTGATAATATGGACTAGAGCTTTTGGGAAATGAAGAGGCATTGCTGTGCTCATTAACTTCAATTATACAATCCAACAATAATAAACTGCTGCAAAGATGGATTGGAGCTCAAGGAAAAGGAAAGGCGACAATGTGTTCATTATCAACAGATGAACTTTTTATGTCATTAACGGCCGTTGGACCATGTTCATGCCTCTCCATTTCCTCGAATTCAATCCATCTTTGTAGCACAAAATACAATATTCATAAGACTTTGGTTATGCCTTTTGTAATTGATGAATTTGTACAACAAGAACCTCACGTGTCTTGTGAACAAGAAAAGGATAGACATGTCTGTGAAGATGCGAAGAATTGGTCTACCATTCAATTCATATAGCAAAGATTAGTAATAACAATAGTTTTTATGTGATTCCCATTGATTGCGTCCAATCAAATCACTTATGAAGGAGAGGAAGATGATGATAGAATGTGTAATTAGGGTCTCTGTAAGTTACCATACCACATTTATAAATAAAATGATTAAAATGC
>LUCG01202537.1:0-12942 GCA_001633085.1 Carthamus tinctorius | reverse complement strand
CACCTTCACTACCGCCACCACCACCACCCACACCACCTCAGTATCAACAGGGTTTGAATTTGAAGAGGAAAAATATGTGGCTGATTATCGTCCTCGCATCTTCTTAAATTGATGTCGTTTTCATTTCAACCTCACACTCTTAAAACTCCATCAAGTTATTTGGAAGCTTCAGTGTTATTGGGCTTATTATTTGAAAATGGGCCGTGCTTAATAGGGACAGCCGTATTTAAAACATAAAAGGAGAAGTGGAGACAGATGTCCCATCTCCATCCTTCGTCTCCTTCACTTCTCTTCTCCTTTCCTTCCCTCTGATATCAAAAGCACCGAAGATCATCACATCAGTCTCAATCTTAGGTACGAATTTCCCCCCTTTTCACGTCTAATTTGTTGGAATTTTGTTTCCTTTTTACGATCACCCTGGATACCTAATTTTTTTCTGTTATGATCTGCCTTTTCTTCTAATGCTTTGATCCATTTATACCATTTCTCCTATGGGTTCTTTTAAAGTTCGAAAATGGTTGCAATTGGATGGAAAACATTGAAATTAGCCGCAATCCTGTTTGATGGCTAAAGCAATTGAATCAATTGTTTATGCTAGCTTTGAAGTATTTATTTAAACAGTACGAGTTTCTTTTTTGTTCGAATTTTGTAGGTCAATTTCCCAATAGGGTTGGTGATTGAATCAATTGTTTATGCTAGTTTTGGTAAAAAATCAATCAATGTAATATTTGTAGCAACCAGATGATTGCACTTAAATTCGTTCGGTTTTCTTAGGTTACTGAATTGCTCTTTGAATTTGTAGATTAGAAATTGGGAACCATGGAGAGGTTCTCCTTTAATACATTGTGTACAAACCCTAATTTTGAGGTCAAATGGAGTAACTTTCAAATTGAATTTTGATGAGGGTGTTCAATTTTTCAAGAAAAAAGAAAGTTATAAGCATCTTAACCTGTACAAACTACATATTTGATGGAAAGTTGGATTTGAATTCCTATCAAGAATTCAAGATGCATATCAATCTTGAATTTTTGTAAGGAATTTGTTTGACACAATGTACTTTTCCTTCTAACTTGTTTTGGGTGATATGATAAAAATTGTTGGTAAAATGTAGCTCATTTTGCTGGGCAAAAGGGACAATATGCACATGGAATTTTTCTCTGGGGAAGACTACATAAGCGATCTGCCTCAAAGTATTATCGAAACCATACTAACCAAGCTGCCATTAAGAGATGCTGTGAGAACGAGTATATTATCTAGTAGATGGAGATACAAATGGGCTAGCCTTACACAACTTGAGTTTGATGATAAGTGTGTTTACGGAACTCACGATAGAGCACTTGCCGAGACCAATCTTGTTAAGTTTGTGAGTCGGTTCCTTTTTCTCCACGATGGTCCTATTCACAGGTTCACTCTAACTACTGCGTATTTGCAAAGCTCCCCTGATGTAGATCAATGGCTGCTTTTTTTGTCTAGAAAAGACGTAAAAGAATTGATTCTTGAGTTGGGTGAAGGGGAGTGGTTTAGAGCGCCTGCTTGTCTTTTCTCGTTTCGGAAACTTGTTCGTTTGGAACTTGTTAGATGTGAGTTGGACCCTCCATTGTCTTTCAAAGGGTTCCCATCTTTGAAACACCTTAATCTTCAACAGGTTCTTATTGCTCCTGATGTTGTTGAGAATCTTATCTCGAGTTGCCCGCTTCTTGAGAGCTTAACTTTATCGTACTTTGATAGTTTAGAACTCACCGTTCGTGCTCCAAACCTTAAGTACCTGATCCTGGAAGGTGAATTTAAAGATATATGTCTCGAGAATACTCCTATGTTAGTTGCTATATCTGTTGCCATGTATATGACCGATGATATTGCTGAACATTTCGGCCAAAGCTCAAGTTGCAACTTTGACAAGTTTCTTGGCGGTGTACCATCCCTTCAGAGGCTCATCGGGCATATTTACTTTACAAAGGTAAGATTTTGATCAAACTTTGTCTTGACCATTTCTAAAAACTTCAAATTTTGTTGGCTAATATTTGGATTTAATCCCGTTTTTCAGTATATGAGTATAGGTAACACCCTAGGGAAAACAGAGGTGACGTATCAGCAACTAAAGGTTATCGAACTCTATCAAGTAAGCTTTGAGGACATGAAAGAAATAATGGTAGTTCTTCGTTTGATTTTAAACGCCCCTAATCTTCAAGAACTTCAAATTTCGGTGAGTTTATTATGAATTTATGAATTATCAAGATTACCGTACCCGTTAGAAGTTCTATGTGAAATTTTAAAGAATGTTCATATCAATCTTGAAGATGAAAAGTAAGCCATGTTGACCCTGATTGGATGTTGTTCTAATTTGCAATTTATTTATTTAATTTAGGGTTCATCAAACTCATCATCTGCATCTGAAGCTCCGGATTTTGATTTTTGGGAGAAGGAATGCCCCTGTGACTGTGCATTTGAACAGCTTAAGATCGTAAAGATGACAGATATGTCAGGTGTTCCACACGAGATGGCATTCATCGAGTTCTTGCTTGGAAGTTCGCCGGTTCTTGAGATTATGAGCATCACCCCAAGTGTGTATGTGACCGAAGGAAGAATGAATTTGTTGATCGAGTTATTGAGGTTTCGACGAGCATCAGCAGAAGCTGCAATCATATTTGTTCAAGATCAGGTGTAATTTTATATGAATTTATTGTCTGTAGATTCACCTTTGATCAAAGAAAACCATTCTCTGATATGAACAGCAAAAATTTATACAACATTTCTCTTACAAGATCAACACTTAGAATTTTTCTTTCACTCCAAAACCATATAAATAAAACAGGTAGTTATGAACTGTAATTCGGTTTCTGTACATCAGAAATCCACCAATTTATTTGTCAATCTTGGTGTTTATCACCGGGGTCCCGATAGCTCCATTGCTTGGGCAAGCAATGAGTCATCGGTCAGATCCGAATATCTCTCAGAAGACGAGAACTCATTTGCTCGTCCTCTATTAGATTCAGCTCTCTGAGACGCTTCCCATTTCTCGGCTAGCCCGTCACCTTCCAGCATCCGAGCCACTTCAGACATCTTCGGTCGTTGGACCGGTTGATACTGTGTGCACAACAATGCCACTTGAACCATCTCCTCCAGCTCGATTCTGTCGTAGCTTGTTTTCAGGTCCTTGTCTACCAACATATCGAGCTTGTTCTCATGATGAATTTTCTTAACCCAATCTAGCATCGCACCTTTCTGGTTTGCGGATTTGCCGAATTCTAGAGCCCTCTGGCCAGTGATGAGTTCTAGCAAAAGAATCCCGAAACCAAAAACATCGGTTTTTTCCGACGACTGGCCGGTGGAGAGATACTCAGGGGCTATATGCCCTACAGTTCCTCGAACAGCCGTAGTAACATGCGAATCATGGTGGTCTAAAAGCTTTGCCAGCCCGAAATCGCCCACCACTGCCTCATAGTAATCATCCAGCAGTATATTTGCAGCCTTCACGTCTCGATGGATTATTTTCGGGTCGCACTGCTCATGCAAATATAACAATCCCCTTGCAGCTCCTAACGCGATTCTCTTTCTCGTACCCCAATCTAGGGCCGGTTTATCTGCATATGATCAATCTAACATTCAATAGCAAGATTCGGAGGGCCAAATGTTCTAATAGACTGTTTTATAAAACTTACTTACCTTTAAGACGAGAAGCAACACTGCCGTTGGACATATACGGGTATACCAAAAGGCGCTCAGATGTCGTCATACAGAAACCGTAGAGTCTAAGGAGATTGCGGTGAACGGCTAGGCTGATCATCTCGACTTCAGTCTGAAACTGGATCTCTCCACCAACAGCGTTTCCATCTTTGAGGCGCTTAACGGCTACAACCGTTCCATCCGAGAGACACCCTTTGTACACGATCCCGAAACCGCCCTTTCCAACTATGTTCTTGCTCGCAAAGTTGTTGGTTGCGACCTGAAGTTCTCGAAACTGGAATCTCCTCAAGTTCCCTAGACACACTTCCTCTCTATATTGTTCTGAGACACCAAAATGAAGTTAACATATGGTCAAAACGGCCATACAAAAGAAATACACAAAAGAGCTCTCATGGAGAGAATAAAGTTTCCAACATATATTCAGAAGAAAATGTCCATTACACACAAGAAAACAATTTAATTTGATAACTTATTTAAATGCTAACCGTTGATGTCGAAGAAAATTTGCTGGTTGTGTCGTCTCCTCCACCAAAAGACAAATCCAAACCCGAAAAACAGCAAGCAGAAGCACCCGAGGCTTGTCCCGAAGGCTAAAGCCATCTTGTGAGTTTTGGGCGTGACCAATGGTTGTGATTCTACGTGTACAAAAAGATTGTGGCAAATATGATGTTAGGTCAATGCTCATTGTATGCATACTACAACAATATCGGCTTTATGGTGCCTAAAAATCCAAATAGACTATCTTAAGTTTATAGAATCATACAATTGTACGTTTTATGTAAATATGTTGCAAAAGTTGATAGAACGCTTTTGGCCGTCGTAACAAAACTTTAGGATAATTTTGAAAAATAACATTTCAATAATCTTTTTATATGACATTACATATAAATGTTAGGTTACAAAAAATATGACATTTCTCAAAATTGTTATAAAAATACTAATAGAACATTTTATTTCAAAAGTGTCCTTAAAATAAGTTAGGAGGCCTAAATACATTTTATTATCGCATTGTACACCTTTTATATAAACTTAAGGGGGTGTTTGGGAGTGCTTATTTGACATCATCTTTGGCGTCCTTTAAAGCCCGATTATGTTGTAGCAAAGAAACTTTCGACATATAAGAGACTAGATGCTTACTTTGTTGAGTACCAAGGGGTAGTGACATCGGCGTGAGTGTTGTTCCGTTGCAATCTTGCTCTTTCCCAGTCGCACATATAATTGGATTTCCCATGATACTGTTCATATAGATATAGTCGAGAGTCCAACAAGACAAAACAATGAGCTAAAACGGCAAATACTAAACTGTCAAATGTTTTTCGACTTCTTATGTCAAACAAATACGATTTCTGATCTTCATAATGACAACTCTTCCGGTTTTTGAAAGAAATTCTGTTAAGCAGATTAAACGTTGAAAGATATTACAGATACAGAATAGTCGGTATTAATTTCGATTTTCCATCATATATCAGTCTTTATCTTTGAAATTAAAGATTACAAATTTGACCCCAAAGAGTAAAAGAAAGTGGTCTAGTGGGTTTATTAAAAAAGACAAGAAACTTACTTGAATGTTTTAGCTTGAAACTTTGGAACAGGACCACTTAGATTATTAAAGGACAAGTCCCTGAAAAAAGTTGATAAACAGATTCAACAAAGGAAAGGGTAAATCAGTCAATGTATCCCAAGAGTTTTAAAGGGTAAATCAGTCAATTTAACCCAAAAGAAAAAGATAAATCAGTCAACAAAGGACAATAAAGTCCGTGATTAAAGAGAAGTTATTACAGAAACGTGAGCTGGGTCATGTTAGCCAAAGCCTGAGGAATTGGTCCCGTGAGACTGTTGTTATTTAGCCGCCTGTTACAATTCAAAATCCAAAAAAAAAAAAAAACAAAGTAATTATTATGATAACATGAAAACAGAGGGCAAAATCGTAATTTCACAGCAGTCAATGCTTACAGATACTGGAGATTCTTGAGATTGGCTAGTGAAGGTGGGATTTGTCCTTTAAACATGTTATTAGAAAGATCAAGTGTTTGAAGCTTAGACAACCTCCCAATCTCAAATGGAAGTGGACCCAAGATTCTATTATTCTGCAGCAACCTGCATTACAAGCTTGTACCATCAGCAACATTGATTGTACATCGAATCGATCTTTTCGCGCTTCTATATAGTTTTAGTACTTACACTGTTTGGAGGTTCGTCAAGTTACCGATACTTGGCGAAAGAAAACCCGAAAGATTTTGGCTTGGACTTCCCCTATAATAATTTGATTACACAGCATTAATCTTTACTCGATAAACTAAGGAATATTCATTAATCCACTCGTTTCAGTCAAGTGATTGAATGTATATATACACCGAAACTTTAAAGTAAAATATTGTGGAGGTTCAAAAACCACCAAACTATCACAATGTTTTACTGTGAAATTTCAGTGTTATTTTCTGGTCTTACAAAACATGTTGATATCACGCGAACCTAACCGTATATATAGGGTCAGGTTCACGTGAGACCAACATGTTTTCGTGAGACCGGTGAGACCAAGTTTTTATACTTAAAACTTCACAGCAAAACACTGTGAAGGTAAAAAAAAAGCCAAACCTTCACAACAAAAACACTATGGAGGTAACCTTCATAGTGTTTTGTTGTGAAGTTTCAAGTGTAAAAACTTGGTCTCACGAAAACAGCTTCCTCTTATGTGATCCCAAATTCATATATATATAAATAATGATGAAGATTTTAGGTGGAGCAGGTAGCTTACAGGCCAATAACAAGTTTATCAGAAGAACATGTGACCATAGTCCAGCTACAAGGATCAACAGCATCTGCATCCCAGTTCAAGACACTATGTGGATCCTCTAATCCATTCTTTATGTTCATCAAAGCTTGAACTGCAAATTAAATTCACAAACCCTAAACAGTTTCAGTTTGATCATATCATGAAAATTAATCAATCTTGCATTATTCTGATGATCATCCATTTAGAAAAGAAAAGTGAAGTGAAGTGGGTACCTTCAAAGTTGACACCTTTGGGAGAAAGAAAAGCAGCTGCAGAAGAAACCCATGTGGTAAAGAAAACTAAACAGTAGAGAGCAGGTTGAAGTTCCATGGGAATTGAAGGAGAGATTAGTTAACTAAAAGAATGGGTTTTTGGTATGAAATGAAACAAAAAGTAAGGAAGGAGTTGGTGTATAGAACTACACCAAGAAAACACCAAAATCAATCCAGAAAGCTTGTTAATTGGTTGTTATATATGTGAAGTATATATATAATATAATTCACACATGAATGAGAATGAGAATGACATGGTAGCTAGGTGGTTTCCTTAGTGGTAATGGTGATGGTGAGGATATATAACTGGAAGTGAGATTGAAGCTTTAATGGTGTCAGTTGGCAATCCAAGAAAAGGAAAGATAGAGAGGGGAGTATGTATGTTAGTATGTAAGTATATATGTATATGTATGGTATTGGTATTGGTATTGGTGATGAGAACAGAATGCTTCCCACTTCTTTCAGCAAAGAATATATGTGTATATAAAGTAATATATATATATATTCATTGGGATGTGTTAATGGACAAATTGCTCTAATTTTATATCTTCCAATATGAAAGCTCAGTTTCCTTCTTTTTAATGTTAAAGGTAACAAAATGTATTTATTGATATTTTAATCCGAATCTATTTGTATTTGGTTTGATTCGTGTGCATTCCATTTCAAGAAGCACTTGCCTTTTCATATTGAAGTTTCAGCTTTAAATCTAGTAATTTTTATAGAAAAAGAAAATTGACCATATATAATAAGGGTATCAGTATTTTAGTAGCACGATTCATCGAGCCCACAAGCCTACTCTGTCATTTCAGCACCACATCGGGTTTACCATAAACCCACTATAAACCCCCACAATCCCACTCAGTCAAGTACTACAACCTACCAAACCGAACACCTAATACATATATATATTTTAAATAAAAAAAGAAGAGAGAGAGAAGAGTGTACAGAGAGATAGAGAGAAAGGAGTAATAGAGAGAGATTGAGCTGCGGTTCAATCGGTTTGTAGAAACCGAACCCAAGCCCGCCTGGTGAAACCGCCTGAGTCGTACCACCGCCCGCCGAAACCGCCGAGAGCCCGAAGGTGCTACACATAGCCTAAGGTACCTCTTAATTTTTGATAACTTATTCACACTTGTTGTTATATCGAAGCCTTCTATTTTAAGTTGGTTTATGCCTAATATGATTTACCTAAGTCTCATATTATATTATTCCATGATCGAGTTTCTTTGACGAAGTCCTAAGCGACCTGAATGGTAGCATGGGTACCGCCTTAGGTTGCGAATTTCTTTGTCTCGAGCTAAATAGTATGTGATTTCCACATGAGGAGCTGTTTCTTATGCAACTTGTCTTGAAATTAGGCACAAGTGACCTAGGTGGCAATGGCTTGTCAATTATGTTCATAAAAAATGGGTTGTTTTTATTGAGTGTGTTTCAGGTTTTTGTGTTCATGATATCCAAAGAAGATGTCCAAAGAATCGTTGGAGAAGATGACCGTCTTGTTGTTTTCTATGGTTAATTACGTACTTGGTCCCGAAAGTTGGTTGGGTTACAAAAACAAGAAAAAAATCATAAAAAGAGAGGAAAAGTATGGTTAGACAATTTTATCTCTAACTTTAATGAAGATTTTTAACAATGTTAGTGAACAGATCTCATTTTCAGAGTAAAATCTAAATATGAGGAATGATGTCTTGACTATTGAAGTTCAGGTTTCATTTTAAAGAAATCACTAAACCTTAAGTACGGAAAGTGAAGTTTAACAAAATAAAAACTATGCATATTCACGTGATATATTTAGATCACTTGGTGTTCAAAATATGTTCACAAGTGATATATTTAGATCAGTTGGTGTTCAAAACATGTTCACAAGGTATATCAGATCTCGTAGATTTATAATGTATTCACAAATTATAGTAGGAAGTATAATAGTAATTTAAGAAAATGTTCACAATGTGTTGACTTTGAATTCATATTCAATTATGTGTATATGCATATATGTTATTGAAAAAAGAGAGATAAGAGAGAAAATAGAAGAAAAATGATAGGAGAGATGGTAGAAAAATTAGATAGATGATAAAAGATAGATGAAAAAGGAAGGAGATAGGTAGGGGTTTTTAATTTTATATTAATTTTTTTTATAAGGTTCACCTGGGTTTGTCCAGGCTACATCCTTGGTAATTTTTACCGAGAGCTAAAGCATGCTCCCCTAGGATTAATACTCAGTGGCTCCTGGTTGCTCACCCCCGGATTCGAACCTGGGTGGGTTTTTCCCCAACACCAAGCCTTAACCAATAGGCTGCCCCATTGGGGTTAATTTTATATTAATTTTTGTTATAACTAATTTGTGTGGTTTAAATTGGATCTTACAAGTTAACAAGCTCTTAAAAGATGACTTCGTTTCCAATCAATAGATTATTGATTCTTATTAGGGTTGGGGCACGGTGGGAAATATCACCCCTGACCCCTTTTCCAATTGGTAGAGACAGTGTATTCCTGTGCCCCCACCCGAGATCCGGTTTAGTTATGCAAGAATCTCGATCATGAACTCCTGGCCATGTTAGGTAAACTAATTACTCATCAGGGTAAAGTCAAACCATCCTCTCTACTTTCGCATGTAGAACCCGTAACCTCTGCACGATGCCTGGCACGAAGAAGAGAAAATTGAAATGCCGTGAATCATGTGTTTGGTCTGAAGTAATAAGGTTACGCTACGTTAGGTTTTGTTTTTCTAAAATTCATATCACTTTAAGCCTATAAATGGTAAAAATATTCTCATTTAAAAGACACGTAAAGCATTAAAAAACAGGATGATAACGGTAGTTAGAAAAAATATAAAAACCATAAGAAAATCGAAACCATATATATGGAGGACATTACATTTTTGGTCCATGTGGTTGCTAATTAATATCAATTGTTGTCTCTAGAATGAAATAATTACATTGATGATCAATATAGTTGTCATCTAGTTTCAAATTTAGTCCATCTAGCTAACTCTATTAAAAGAACCAATTAAAAACATTTTAAATGCTAATATAAGTATGAATGTTGAATAGTAAACAACAATTAGTGACCAAAACAATTAATTTATTCTTTAAAGTATTTGTAATTAACCAAAGTGGAGGAACCGAAGTCAACGAAATAAACAAACCATAAACGAACACTATATAATGAACCTTTTTTTTAATATGTAGAGAATAACTTTTTAGAATTAAGAAGAGGTTGAAATTGGAAAAAGGAAATTCTATCAATCATGCATCCCCCCTATGATATAATAAATTAATATGTAATAATAAATTAATATTATTAGTGTATATAAAGTTATCCCTTATAATTACAATCAATCAACCAAAAATGGATTTGGATCTAAAATTTACATCTAGATTGAATTAATCTCCTACCTTTCTATGAATTGCAATTTAAAATAAAAATGATCTAGTGAATCTTATCTCGATCGATCTAACCCTAATATACATTTAACAATTAAGGCTATCCGTACCCAAACCCTCAAAGTCATCTGCCACATCAGCTTTACCATAAACTCACTATAAGTCATCTAGAGCTTCTCTGTTAGTACTCAAACCCTCCGAGCCAAATACCCAATACAATTAGAAAAAAAAAAGGGGGGGGAGGGGGAAGGAGTGTGAGAGGGAGATGAGCGGATAGGTCGATGTGGCCACACCGCGCCACCAACCCGCTGGAGGGCGTACCAAAGCCCGTCCAGCCCACCCAAGCCGCCGATACTCAGCCCTCCCAGCCTGGGTCACGTTACTCATAGCCTAATAACCATTTTCTATGTTTCTCGTATTAACTAAAAGTTTTCACCGAAATCCAACCGTATGCTTTGATCCCATATTTCTAATTGATAAAAGTTAAATGGTAAGAATTAAAAAGAAAAATGGAAACAGAGGGTTTCACGGATGCCTAATAGATAGCCATAGACCAATCCATCAGTCCTACTACTTTCTCTTTTCCCTCTCTCCTTCTTCTTCTTTTGTGTTTTTCTGCTTACTTTTTTTAAAATTATTGTAGTATGTGTTTTTAAATGTAAGCAAATATATCATATTGTACTTATAAATGTTTTTTATAAAAAAAAATACATTAAAATATATCATATCAATCAATTTAAAATATATATATATATTGGACAAGAACGGAGCACTTGAATATCAAAAAAAAAATTGTTTTAATGGAAATGAGTTATGTAACTTGATAATTTGGATTCACTCAGAAAGCTAAGGTCCGTATAACTTCAACAAGCGTTATCAATATATAACGGAGTTTTCTATCCTTACCCCTTTATAGGGGGTATGGATAGAAGCAGGTGAGATCCAAAGTAGCAGGGTCATGAAATAATGTGAGTGAGAAAGGGCTAGGAAGGGGTAGGCATAGCAACACCCTATATGATGCATTTACCGTTGGCAAAATTCGTGTTATATAACTATCATCCTGACTCACCCGCTTTGGGTAGTCATGAAATTAACGTACGTTATCAATTATATATTTGCATAAATGTCTTGAGAAAGGTTCAAACGAGAAATATAACTTTTTAAGAGAACGTGAGAAGCAATCTCAGCCACTCATCCGGTCAATAAAGACGGCTTTGATCGCGTGGTCCCCTTCACCCTTAATAATCTCTACCCTTCCATGAATCGCGTCAATCCTCCGTGATCACGTCCACCATAACCGTAGATGAATGGTTGAGATTGCTTCTTACGTTCTCTTAAATTGGTATGCTTCTTTTCCTAATAATGTAAAGATATGTAAATTAGTGTAAGGAGACATGTTTTGGTGTTTAAAGTGATGGGGAGTCCTGGTTTGATCCAAATAATGAAAGTGGTCAGAATCTCGAGATAAGCCAACCATGGAGATTCGTTTTGTGATCCAATACTTTTACTTTTACTTTTCAAATAATTACATAAGAAGAAAAAAAAGAACTTTATATTTTAAATCCAAATATATTATATTTTGTTTTGTTTTGTTTGATCGTCGACATAATATATATATTTGAAGTCATAAATTGATGTATAAGGTTATAATGTATGTTGTTAAAATTTAGTGAATGTTTGTCGGGTTAAGCATTTTTACCTATATCATTTACTTTATTAATTTAGTATTACGATAATCGGGAATCTTACCTAATAAAAAATAAGAGAAGAAGTGTAGGATTAAGACTCTTACCAACAACCCATTTTCAAGGTCAAAGATGTTACACGATAAGATAGTTAAATAAGCTAGCTTATTACTATGTTTGGATGACCATTGTAACAACAACAAATTTCTAAAAGTTCAACTTTAAATAATATAATGTCAAATAGGGGGAGGCCCCAAGTCAACAATCTTAAGTACAAGTACGAATTTATCAGGTAAACTACTCTTACAACTGAGAAAATTAAAACGACTAAGTCTGAGAGAGGATTAACCATAACGCTCTTCTACCATCTAGAGAGCTCAAGCTACCTCTTTACCCTTACCCAAAGCCCTGCGAGACAGCTTCCTTTAAAAGGTGTAGTTTTAAGGAAAACGAGGATTAGACTGAAGGTCTAGTGAGTTCCCCCAAAAGCAACCACGTCAACAAAAGCCACAATTGATGATAAATCAAGCATTTAAAATAAATTATATAAATGTTTGTTCATGAGACACACCGCACATGTACTCACACACCACATGTACACGTGGACCTAACAACCTTTTTATACTTTAATCTGAAAATATTGAAATTAAACGGACTTTTCTTCCATCTATATTTTGTATGGGATATCAGGGTGGACCTATGAAGTTTTGAGCTGGTCTCGTGTACCGTTGAACTTATTTTTGCAAGTAAAGCTTCTTTGCATAAAAATACGCTCACTGAACTAGGAATAGTGCTTCGAAATTCATGGAATACAAGAAGTATCCACCAAAAAACTGAAAAAAGGAATATAAAAATCAACTAGAAAACTTAAAAAGATCTCGAAATTCAACTAAAAAACGTTAAAAGCCTCTACAAATCACTACTACAAAAAAGGCTTTTTTACACGGTTGTATAAGGCTTTTTACACGGTTTTGGAACCGTGTAAAAGCCCACCGTGTAAGAAAGTATTCGACTTTTTACACGGTTTTAGAACCGTATAAAAATGTACCTCATTTTACACGGTTTCAAAACCGTATAAAAAATAAGAAAAACCGTGTAAAAAACACCCAATTTTATACGTTTATTACATAGAACCGTGTAAAAAT
>LUCG01202453.1:0-13492 GCA_001633085.1 Carthamus tinctorius | reverse complement strand
AAACTCCTGAAAAGTCACAAACACGAACCAAAACTTAGCTTAACAACCCGACAAGTTAAATAACTGAAAACGGGACGTTACACAAAATGATAAGTACAATGATTGTTTTAGTTCATTTCAGTTCGTTCGTTTATGTTCATTTATGTTCATTCGTTTGTTTAACTCTTAATGAACGAACATGAACAAACACATTTTCTTAATGAACGAACATGAACAAACACATTTTCTTAATGAACGAACATGAACACAAAAAGTTTTGCTTGTTTACCGTTCGTGTTCGTTCGTTTGTTTAGTTAAGTTAAACGAATGAACACGAACAAGCCTCCGTTCGTGTTTGTTCGGTTCGTTTATAGCCCTAGAGAGCATGACTTTGTTATTTTGGTCCTTGGCTTTTTCCTCTCACATAACCCTACTTGTTTAACTCAAAACACTTTTTAATTGATTAACTTTTACCATCATACAAGGTAATTCAAACATTTTTTTTAAAACTACTTTTGCGACCAGCATAACTCNTATATATATATATATATATATATAAAACTGAAAAACACTATTAGTTTTAAAATGAAATAATTTAAAATATATAATTTGATAATAGGGGGAACAAGACGACAAGAGGAAATTGTTGTAAACAACGATGCTGTTATGACCCTCCCTTCTATCAAAAGTCAAAACCCTCACAACACAAGACGCCGAGAGAGAGAGAGAGAGAGAGAAAGAGAGAGAGATGAGCAAACAAGAGAAGGAGCGATTGAACCAGATATTAATCCACCATCTCAACACCATCCATGAAACCTTCCAGGTTTATTACTTTCTTATCTTCATACATCCATCCATATTTATTAATTATCTCACAATAAATCTGATTGATTCTACTAGGTTTTGGATCAATCCCCTCCTTCTTCACTTGATAAACTAAGCTGGGATGACGTCCTCAAAATGGGCCAACAGCTCTACAAACAAGCCACTACTCGTATTCCCTCTCCCTTCCTTTCCATCTTATTTCAACTACTTTTCTTCTCAATTCTTGTATGTTTCTACATCTGATATTTGCAATTTGTGTCAGATACCCAACAAAATTGTTTCATGCTTTCTGCTTACCCTATCTTCTTCACTTTGACATAACAATATGTATATCTTGTTGTTGACATTTGTCTTCAAATCATGATCCATAATTACTACAAAAACAAGCCTACCTATACAAGACTTTTCTTTCCTCTCCTCAATTAAGGCTAACCTCTCTACCAAAAGTTACAAAATATGCACCATGCCAAGTATCCATTGTGTTTTGGCCCCTTGCTCTAAAACAGACATACCGAATTAATGAAAATAGTCCCTTACTTATCTTTCTTTTTCCTTCCAAATTTTTTATATTTTTAACTGTTAAACCAAGGTTTATCACTGAAATTTGACACTGATGTTTTAGTTTCTCTTTTAGTTCAAAAGTTTTTATGTTGCATTGCAGATACCTTCTTCATGTTTAATTCGCCATCATTTCTACTCTCTATAACATGCGGATCTATTTTGCCAATTTTGAAGTTAAACAGTAAACGATATGACACAAGAAACTCAAATGTGGACTTTAGCATATGGTATGGAGGGAACACAAAGTTATTGCGTTATCCTTGTTTCTTCTTATATAATCGGTCACTCACATTTCTATGAAAAAAATTTGATGAGATATAGGAACTGTAACCTTAACCTGTAATGAGAGTAAAAACAGAGCTTTTCTACTCGTCTTGTTACAGTGATCTCATTTTTCGTTGTCCATTTTGTGTATCATTTTACAATATTTATTTCTAGAGGTTGTTGCTTCTCTTGGGCCTTGGCATTCATATATGAAAAGTCTGAACAACATTAATTTGACAACCCCTCTTTCTACATTGTATGTTGCAAATCAAGATTGGCAAGACCCTAGTTTCGGAGTTCCATGATTCATGTGCATTGCAGTTTACATATCCAACTTGCAGTTGCAGCAAGTTTCCCTTTTTTGTTCATCTCCAAATGCAGTTGCGGAAAGTAAAATTGTGTTGTGATGTTTTATGTTTTTAGGTTGTTAATGCATAGAACCAAAATTCTGTATCTATAGCAAGAGTTTTCACTAGTCTGAAAAGTTGAAAAAGTAACACTGGAAACTTTAGTGTGCTTTGGAACACTAAAATTGATACACATGATCCATAATTGCATGTTTGAACAAAGATCATTTTTGAGGTACAAAGCAAATTATGATAATAGATGTACGGTAAAATTACTAATGAGTTTGAAGTGAGGATATACATGAACAAGTAATTTTTATAACCAAAATGAGGGTAAACGGTCTTTAGCAGGTTTTTTTAGAAATGAGGACCATACGAAGCTCATGAAAAAGAATGATGGATGGCCTGATATATAAACTATAATGTGTTGGTGAGGAAAGGAAACCACATCAAAAACGTCATTCATCTTCTGTCTCCCACAGATAGGTGCCTTTCGGGAAATTATGAGACAACATTCTTGTTGTTAGTGTATATATATATCATGTTAGACACACACGAATACAATATTGATTGTATGAATTGAAAAAGTTGAAGATGTCATTTAGATGGTTCAATAATTTGCATAAAATCTACTGAAGTTTCAAGGATTTTATTATACTTTTAGATTATGTAATCATACAAACTACAAAGATGAAGACTGACATCATTTATATTCACAAAACTGGTTCTGCTATAGTTTTGGTACTTAAGGTAGGTATCAACATGAACTAATTGATTGCTTGCTACACTGAACTCTGGTTCTGTGGAATTGATTTGGCTTGGAAATACAAGACTATTACCAAATTTTAAATATTATAATGGTAGCATGCAAAGGGAAGTAAGGAGCATGATCTTTGGTTGATTGATTGATTACATGTTCATATTTGCAGTTGGAATGCTTTGGAGTGGAGAAGGGCCGGATGCAAAGTCACTTGAGGAGAGCATGGGGGCTTATTCTAACTTGCTACAGGGATTCCTTTTGCTTTCACATGGAAGTATGATCGGTGCAGGAACCACACTTTCTTCTTGCATCCATGCATCCGTAAAGCAGGTTATCGATAGCAGCTTTATGCTGTTGAAAGAGTCTGTTGCTTCCTACGGTAATCTCTCATTCTCTCTTTTACAAGTCCTGCTTCATAGCTTACATGTTGGAATATGGATAGTGCAAATAACGTTTTATACAATGTAAGCTGCTTAGGGGCCGTTTACCAAACGCTTAGCGGGTGGCGAGTGTCATGTACCTTACTGGGTGAGGATGTCAAAGACCATGAGAATCTTACCTGGTAAGAGCCATAACAAGGACCGAGAGTCTTACCCGGTAAGTGATGGATATGACTCTTACCCGGTAAGCGCTTAGCGGGTTGAAAACGCTTACCAACAATCAATTTTGATGGCCGAGAATGTTATACGATAAGGTGAGGGTAATGTCCTTGCCGCTTAGCGCTTACCCGGTAAGCATTTGGTAAATGGCCCTTAGGGGGTGTTTGGTTCAAGAAGGGAAAATGAGAATGAGTTTTCTTTCCTCCCTAAGGAATGAAAATTTGAGCTTTTGGGGGTATGGACCCATTATATTATATAAAACTAAATTGTTTCTTTTATTTTCATTCCCATTAATTACTGCTTAGTACCCCTAACCAACCACACCCTTAAGTTATAGATAGTACAATGACATGGATTTTATCAGATTTCTTCTATTTCCAGGTTTAGGCTATGTTTGACCAACTAGTTGATAAACTGGCTGTTGGTTAAAAAGCTACTTCTTAGCGGAAAAGCTAGTTGTTGGTTGATAAGCTAGCCGTTAGCTGAAAAGCTGGTTGTTGGCCATAAACTAATTGTTAGCCGATAAACTACTAGTCACGTCCGGTAAAAACTAGCAAATAAGCTAGATGCCAATGTAAAGCGAACTAAAAGTGAGAACATAAGGCCGGGATACTATCTAAAGTTTAAGGGATATAATTGGATAAAAAGGTGAAAAAAGCTCTTGGGGCTGTTTGAAAAGCTATTTAAAGTACGGCATGATTTTTATTAATTTGGAGTAATTGGACCCACATGATCCAACTATGTTTTATTGATGAACATGTTAATATTATTAATGTTTCTTCACCTCTTAAATATGAAATGCAGGAAACAGCAGTAAAGCACATAAACTTTCGATTCCGCAGATTGTAGGCACTGTTTGGGAGGCCTGTTCCGCTCTTAAGAAGACCCCTGGGACAAACATTACTGCCATAGGCCGAGCAATGACTCAAATCGCAGTTTCTGTAAAAGACGTCCATCGTGAGATGAAGGAACTTAAGCCCGCTTCCTCCGACCCATCTAACGAGATTTCCGACAAGGTTTCGAAGCCCGAAAATGATACCCACGACAGCGACAACTCATCCGACGAAGAATTAGGCAGTGACTTGTCACCCGAAGAGATGAAAGTTACGGAATTGGCCATTGATGTCGTGTCTGAAACCCTTTCAACAATCAAAGAAACCATTCGCTCGATCACGGGTCTACTCAAGAATGCTCAGACTCCAACCGAGAATAACCAAATGGTGGATTCTTTGGAGAGATTGTTGACCATCTGTCGGAACATGGGATTGCAGATAGATGAGATCGGAGCTTGTCTTTACCCCCCGCAAGAAGTTTCCGCCATTAAAACCGCTTCGGAGAAAATGATGAGCTTCGTTGGCGAAATGCAGGTGGAGCTGGAAAACATCAAGGGCTCATCGGATGCTTTTGTTCATGCGAGTAACGGTTTAATGAGTTCTCTGAGGCAGCTGGAGTCGGGATTAGGCTGCTCTTCTGATGATGAACTTGCGAGTGAAATGAAAAACCTTGATGTTGACGGTTAGACGTAGATTCATCCAACTGGTATCAACCGAGTCTTTTTTGAATCTTATTTTTTTGTATAACTGTGGATGTTCAAACTAGTTTTCAGATGGGTGTATGAATAGAGAAGTTTATACATGTTTTTGGTTATTCTTGAAGTTGCAATATAGCATTTATCATGAATTAATTATGCTTTGATGCACTATATATTTTGGTTCTACCGATACTAAGCAATTAGAGATAGTATTATATTATGTATTGTACAACATATATTATGTTTTTCCATTAAATAGTATGTCACATATTCATCATATCATGGCATATCTGATATCCAGTGTCTCTATTGATTCTTCATGGTGTTTTGGTGAAACCAACATTATGACAATTTTGCTTCTTTGTTACAGTGTCATATTGTAACTTATTTCATTGAACCCACACATTGGCATCTTCATTACTTGCTCAAGCTTGGAAAGATTGTTAAATTGAGTTGAGGAGCACCAACAAATAAAAAGTCTCAGATAGATATATGCTCATAAGGAGAAGATATGATAATCCGTTTTATATTTTATATAATGTTTTGCTTAATTCTTCGATATTTATTTTTTCTGAGACTTCAACATCAGTTAAGCTTATCAGCTATACAACTAATCTTACTAGCCCAATTGAAGCCCTACCTTATTTTTACCAAACACAACACAACAACATGTTTAGTTAGAAACTTTAGGATGATGAACTACTTAATTGTCCATTTAGAAGTTATAGTAAGTTTGTGGTCTATTTGGAGGGTTGCATTAACCATCTATCAATTGGACCGAATGAATGTGATGTCTTGAGCAAGTAGTCATCCGACTATCTGTTGGGAAGGCGGCAAAAAGTAGGAGCAATTTAACTGAAAATTAGGCATTGCAAATCAAAAGAGAGAGCATAAAGAGAAAGCGAACTTGAAGAGAACAAAGAGATGAAGCAACTTATGTAGCTTACGGAGAGCATGGTTTTGGCAATGAACGACGTCACCCTTGTTGGAATTATGTGGGTGTGCAAAAGGAATGTTGTTTGCCTTTCAAGAAACCATATCCAATATGATAACTTCATCTATCTATGTTTAGTCTTTGGAGTTTGGATCGATCCATTACCTAAATTATGATGTTTACATGTTTTGTTTGCAACATGCTACCTCGTGAGAGTTGCTATTTCATTGCAAAAATGTCTAAGTTGTAGTTGCTAACTTGCGTCTTTTTTTAGCGAATGAACTCTTCATGGTGTACAGGGTAGACGCGACCCTTTGAGGCACCCTCACCGCTCTGGTCCCACTTCTTTCATAAGTGACGAATTTACTTCAACGTTAGAGGGGGGAAGGCCCCCACTAAAACATGAAAAGATGGAATTTTCTTAGCTTAAAGATAACTTTTTTTAGAAGTTCTGGTCATGATTCCCCCCCAAGTAATTCTGGTCTGGATCCCATCAACTAAAAAAATACAGTAAAATCAATCAAAAAACCAAAAAGAATTCTTGAAATCAACAAATAGAACGTCTCAAAATTGACAAAAGAAATATAGAAATCTTTTGAAATCGACCAAGAAACCTATAAGAATCCCCCAAAACAATAAATCTTATTTACTAAACCCAAAGGAACCACTGGTTCTGAGATATGGAAGAAATCAAGATTCCTCCTTTCTTTTACGACTTCATTTTTGGGCTTCCCAATGGGTTGTTACTACACGAATCCACAAGTTTATGTTATTCACTTAAAAAGGCAAGGAAAGAAAATATACTCTTAGGACCATTTTCATTAACTTGACCATTTCCAGTTAACTCTTGAAAGAAGGCACAAGCCAAGCATAAACCCAAGTTCATGGAGATCATATTCCAAAGATATAACAAGTAAAATACAACTCATGTAAAATGGTTTAAAAATCACACTTAGTGACACTAATTATGGTTGTAATCTCCACAATGGGAGAACCTATTAGAGTTGAATGTAATGTTTTTGAAGATTCAGTTATCCATTTTGATAAAATATTAAAGAACCTGTTGGAGATGCTCTTGACCACATCTCATTGAATTCTCTTCGTTAGCTGGAGTCGAGGTTAGGTTGCGCATGACCTGAATTTGACTACCACTTTAAAGGCCAGTTATTCATTCAGGTCAAGGTGGGGGTGGGGGTGCGCCGTGCCACGGTTGGGATCGAACCGAGTGGCGGTCAATGATCGCTATAATTGAGCCCGTGTTATGTACCAGTAACAAATAATGAATATTTACTACAAAGAAAACACGATCATTGTATATCTATATGAAGTTTTTGTCATTCTATGGGTACACAAATCGGCATGTGCCTGGGACTAATCTTGATTCGAGCTACTTACTTTCCAATGAGCTTAACGGTCCATGCGCCACCGAAATAAAGACCCAAAAGGGGTCCAGCCAGAAGCATCTGAGTCAGTGGATCAGTCGATGGAGTCACGACCGCGGCTGCAGCCACTGAACCAACTACCACGTATCTCCATATCGATAGCATTTGATTACCCGACACTAACCCAACTTGGCCTAGCAGAAGTTGTATGACCGGGACCTGCGTAAGAAAACAGAAATACAAAAACAAATATAACCGCTGTACAAATGCCTTTTTACCTCAAACATAATATTTTCAAAAATATAAAGTACCCATGGGACAGGACAACACCAAAATAGGTGAACAAATATCACATAAATGGGGGACACAATTGGTAAAATTATTAAAATACCCATGTCAAATTAAAACCCTAAAACCTTCCATAGTTCTTTTACCCGCCTATCTCACTCTCGCTCACCTCCAGGTCTGTCTAAGTGCCAAATGTAACCTTCAACATGTAAAAGATGAAAAATAGCCTAAACCATACCAACCTAGTATATCCCAACTAAAGGTGAGATTTGGGGGAGGGTAAGATGTATGCAGGTCTGACCTTTATCCAAAAAAGTAAAAAAAAAATTATTTCCATGAAGACTCTCGGCTTTTGAAAAGTGTGTCAAAGGGAGAAAGCCAAATATAACCACACACACACACACATATATATATATAGAAAGAGAGAGAGGATAGTTACCTGGAAAGACAATCCTGTACTAAACATGAGTACCAATATGAACTCGAAGTATTGGTCAATGGACCACAATGATTCAACAACTCCTTCTGCATAGTTAACGAAGAAGTTCAATGCAGCAGGAGTGAGAACTATGTATGAGAAGGCGATGCCCGCATAGAAAAGTATCGAGGATCCTAGAACGATCGGGCCCAGAAATCTTCTTTCCGATCGTGTTAATCCAGGTAATACAAAAGCTATGATCTCATACAGAATCACAGGACTTCCTAGAAGAAGACCACAATACCCTGATACCTACATACCAAAATATATAATCATCTCAGAGACATTTTAATTCACCGCTATTAAATAAACCAAAGCAAATGAACTCGGTATATCCTGAGCCACTGTTGAGGGTATGATGTATGCAGACCTTACCTCCACATACATATGCACACTAGCAATATTAAAATATGAAATGAAACGAATATGATGATGAAACACATGTTGCAAGAAGTGAATATGGGTTCAATAGTAACCTTTATTGTTGTAAAGAAAAACTCGCCGGGAGCTAATTGCAAGAACCGAACACCTTGGGTTCTAACCGGAGCTTCAAGAATCATTATGAGATCCTTAGAATATGCAAAGCATCCCAATATGGCAACTCCGACTGCCAAAACCGACACAAAAATTCTATCCCTTAGCTCCTCAAGATGATCAAATATGCTCATTTCTTTGTCTTCAGGGAGGAGCTCTTTATCCGGATACAAAAAATTATAAAGGGCACTTCCTTCCTTTAGACCATCGCTTGCAGGTGCATTTTCGTTGATGTCATCAGCCACCTCTATATGCACAATGACGAAAATAATATTAGCATATATCATATATGTCATTCATTTTGTGGGCATCATTTACAAGACTAGTGCTCTTCTCCTCAAGGCCGCTAAGGATTTTCCTAGCTATTATCTTTAGAGCCCTATGGGATTAGCTGAGGTACGCACAAGCTGGCGCGGACAACACTGGCCTTTGGTCCAATTAGAGCCCTATGGGATTACTCGAATATATATGGTTGTTGATGTAGTTTGCTTTAATGCCCATATCATGTTTCATATCTTTTTTGAATTTGCCTTCATTGATATTTTACCATCCAATATTATATCAATGATCAATACGTTATACGTGTATCCATGCTCGCTTAGGTCTTAAGAGCAAAAAAGTACCACAAACCAAAGGGTCATTGGCCCAGAGGTACCCAGGTTACCAGTAGAGCCTAGCTTCCTAGAAGGTCAAGGGTTCAAACCCCCCACCAAAGGTAAGGAGTGTGCTTGAGTATTTTCCGTAAACCTTACATCAAAAAAAATTGAACAACTAATGAAACATCAAAGTTACTAAATGGTGACAATCTTTGCCACAACTTGTTCAAATCCATAGAAGAGTATGCAAAAGGGAGATTCCTAAGAAAATGGGAAAAGGAGAAAGCATAAAGTTCAAAAAGATTATGGCACAAAATGTGTTTTGAGCATCTACAATTAAATCAAATTCACACGCAATGTGAATTATTCTTGGTGGCTCTAATAAGGCGTACACACATACTTCTCGAATTCCTTTTTTTTACCCTTTTCGGTCAAATTAGGATCTTATCTATAACGAGCCAGTCGTTCCTGTTCTAATGTATCATATTGAAACTAACAAGCCAAATTAGAATAGAATCAACTACATATATGTTTATTTAGTTTCGTAAGAGGAACGATTTCGCAGTTAAGGAATCATACAACCACATGATTTTAACAATAGCTATTCGTGGTGAACGATGTCTAGACCTGAAAAATGAGCAATTTCTTGGAATACAATGAACCCCATAAGAAGCAGGATTCAAGAAAACATCATTCATAAATAATTAACAAATGAGTCTAACATCAAAGCATATAAAAACATAACACCAATTATAGGTTATATCTTCCCAAGCCCACAGGTACATAATCAGT
This sequence comes from Carthamus tinctorius, assembly GCA_001633085.1. Taxonomy (NCBI): domain Eukaryota; kingdom Viridiplantae; phylum Streptophyta; class Magnoliopsida; order Asterales; family Asteraceae; genus Carthamus; species Carthamus tinctorius. The sequence continues at coordinate 3,622 of LUCG01202453.1, read as the reverse complement.
GATTAAATTCTTGACATAAATGAAACCCAAAAAGAAGCCACAAATATTCTCAACACAAAGCACTACAACCAAGTTAAATAATGCTATAATAACATAAAAAATGAAGTAAAACCAAGATAGCAAAGTTATCAGCTGCCCACCTCATAATTCATTCATTCTAAATACACACCAAGCAACAAAGGGGGAAATAACTTCATCTTTTTCAAGGAAAAGCATAATTGAAGTTGAAAGTAATGAATTGTTTATTGAATTTACCATCAAGAGGTGATCCTCCAATTCCAAGTCTCCTTTGCATCTCGGTCACGTCTTCGATAGCTGAGCAGACGAAATTGTTGGTTCGTCTTTGCCTTTTTTTGTTCCAGGCATTTAAAGGGGGTTTTCTGTGATTGAATTGCACAGAGGTTGAATGATTGGTTCTTGAATTCACACAGTTGAAGCAGTTGTTTGTGTTGAGATGAAGATTGTAGATGAGGGCATTTGTGCTCCCCATTTTTTCTTGATTTTTGATATTTTTTTGACTTTAATTTCTGGGGAATTTTGGATTTGTTGGAAATGATTCTGGCGATGGCTGGTCCTTAATCATACACCTTTTCTTTTGGGTGACTGATATTTTGAGATGATGAGGTAAAAGGAAAAAACGGTGGTGCATGTTAGCAAAAAGATACCTTGGTGTTGTAATCGTGCGCACAATGTTTTTTCTTTCTCAAAACATAACCCGACACTACAAGACTAAAGGGGTATGCACGGTTGGGTTCGGGTTGAAGAGTTTGGATATTGAAAACTTGGGATATCCGAGATTTTCGGGTTGGTCGGGTCGGGTTGGTCCGATACATCCGGTGTTTTTTTTCTCTCGTAAAAGTAAGGTCGTCGGAGCCCGAGAGGTCGTCCACTACACATCCCTTTGTCAGGTCATCCCCAAGGGCCTCCCTTGGTTGGTTTGTCGGAGGTGAGTGTCGTCGTCGATTTCAGATTTAGACAGTGAGAGAAGAGGGTTTTTTGAGTTTGAGCAGTATTGTGAGGTAGAGATGGCCATCAGTAACCGGCTATAACGGCCCGGTCAGTTAACCGATAACCGAACCGGTCATCAACCGGTTATAACCGGACCGCTTCATAACCGGTTAAGAGACTGGATAATCTGATCAGTTAAGGTTTTTGGCATTTTTCCCATAATCGGTTATAACCGGACTGGAACCGGTTACGTAACCGGACCGGAACCGGTTACATAATTGAATCGGAACCAGTTATAACCGGGACCGATTGTATTAAAAAAATCTAGCTGTTATAAATACGTTAATATAGCCGTTTGGAGCCATTGGGTTTGTTTTTTGACCGTTTTTTTTTGCCTTTTACCCCCCAAATAAATAAGTTGTTTGGTGTTTGGGTTGAATACCAACTTACCAACATACAAAAAATGCAAATAATTCTCGTTATAATTCGTCTTCTCGACTCGTATTCGTTTGTCTCGCAAGTTCTACTATCTCAACTCTCTCTTTTTAAATAGTTTATTTTTAAAGTAACTTAAGTGACCTTTTTTTTAAATAGTTTATAAAGATTTTTTTTAAAAGTTTATAAAGATTTTTTTTAAAAAAAATACCCTTAACTGATCCTTAACCGGTTACGTAACCGGTTATAACTGGTCGTGGTTAACCAGTTAACTGTTAAGCTTAACCAGTTAAGACCCCATGACCTTGCAATCGTAACCGAACCGTAACTGGTTACGACCAATCACTGTTTTTAACTGAACCAATTCCTGACCGGTTATAACCGGCCCGGGTCCGATTTTTGGCCATCACTACTGTGAGGTGGGAGCACCGATTAGAAAATAGAAATTTAGGTATTACTATTTTTTACATATTAGCCAATAGAGAGAAATAATGAGATTGAACCTACTAACACAAAACTAGATATATGTAAGCCAACCCAAAATATAAATACACCAAAATGCCCTTTTCCCCTTTCACAAACACTATAGTAATAAGGGCCTAAGGGGAAACAAAAATGTAAAAAATAAATAAATATTAAAAATCGGGTTGTCGGGTCGGTTCAGGTTGGGAGATGAGAACCCAAACCAAACCTACACTTCACACTTAAAAATCGGTTTCGGTTTATCGGGTTTTCGGTTATTCGGGTTCGGTTACTTCGGGATACATTCAGGTTGGGTTCAAGCGGGTCGGGTCGGGTTATGCTCACCCCTAAGCCCAATCCGAACTCAAACCTCCACATAAATCGGGTCTCGGGTTTTCGGATTTCGGGATGTTCGGGTTTTGCTTAAATTTCATAATTTGGGTTCAAATTCAGGTTTGGGTTTCGGATTATTCGGATTTTCCACACCCTTAGTTTGAACATCCACTCTTATTACAAGATATTGATAATACTTAAAAAAAACTTCAAAAACATTAAATTAATAAGACACTATGGAATGTTGCTTTAAATACAACATGACTAATTTTAAGGATGAAAAATTCATAAAACCGTGATTCTTTTAAATTAAGGGTGTATCAAATGTAATAACATAGACAGAGAATCTTACCCAGTAAGTAAAGGGGAATACTCTTACCCAATTAGTTGTATCGAGTTTAAGAAGATTACCATCAATATAATTTACTGACTAAAATTGTCAGTGAATAAGGTAGATGGGAATGATTATTGTAACACTCAAAATTTGAACAAACCATAGGGGGGGCCATCTCTCTAAGTAAAACCTTATTGAGTTTGATGGGCTTAAGGATTAAAGTCGACCCAACTCATGTATGGGGGTTATGTTATGAGTTGTTTATTTAATTTAGTTCTAATTGTGTAATTGGATACGTTAGTAGTTTTGTTATTGAAATGTTTTCAAAAGAGAAGGTACCCTAATTAAAATTTAATTTAATTTAATTTCTGTTGCACTTTTTATAAAGTGACATTTAAATGAAACACTACATGTATAATTATATATATATATATATGGGTGCCTTCTAGAGAAAACCAAATAATTAGTGAAAACTTAAGGACCAAGCTAAGTCTTTGATCTGAAAATGGGTATAAAGGGCATGATCGTCACTTGGTAAAAAAATTGCAGTTCATTCACCATATGAATATTCATATCTTCATATTCACTATATGAATATTCAAATATTCATATTCACCATATTCATATTCACCAGATGAAACTTCATATTCAGCTTATGAATGTTCAAATATTCATATTTACCATATGAATATTCATATTCAGCTTATGAATATTCATATATTCATATTCACCAAATGAATATTCACCATATGAATATTCACCAGATGAAAGTTCATATTCATCTTATGAATATTCATATTCATTATATGAATATTCAGATGAAACCCAGATTCATCATATGAAACTCCAGATAAACCTTATGAAATAAACATTCAACCTCACCTAATGAATCAAAACAAAATGTCCATTTACATTTTTATTCATCTAATAAATGNAATATCCGTTTACATTTAAATTCACCTAATGAATACAAACAAATTATGCATTACATTTAAATTCATTATTACATTTAAATTCACCTAATGAATTTAAATGTATATCTAAATTCATCTAATGAATCTTCACTTCATCATCCACTTCAGCCTTCAAGAACACATGATGAACCTTCAA
>LUCG01202434.1:0-10986 GCA_001633085.1 Carthamus tinctorius | reverse complement strand
CGTCTAAACTTCGAGCCCCGTTGCTTATCTTCAAGATTTCGAGACCGTTTAAAATCGCGTTAGCTTCTTCCGCACCCGAATCCGGGCCCACACTAACAGTCAAAGTACCCGAATCATCATCGGTCGAATTCACGACAAAATCTTTATAAACCGGAACATCCAAGTTTCCCGTCAAGCTCGAAAGATCCAAACTCGCGAAAGCATTATCGGAATTTATATACAAATCGAACACGAGGGTGTTCAAACTCGTGCTCACAATATCGCAAAAATGAAGCCGGACGAAATACGCGAAATCGGGGTCCACCGGAAGAACCCACGTGACGTTAAAGTTCAAATTTGCGACGTTCGCGTCTCCCATCGTCTGGGCCGTTGCGTAGACCCAATTCGGCGCGATCTCGGGCGTCAAACTGTCGGGATACTTCACGAGCGACGGATTTATCGACACGTTTGCCGCTGAGCTATCAACGTGGAGGTATTTCTCGTCGTTTTCCCAAGTCCTTCCCAACGTGTCGTTTTGCGGGGTGAGTTTCGGCCCGCCCATGTTCAACCGGTAGACGGTTTCGTACGCCAGCTCCGCCAGCCCGTCCACCGGGCTAGACGGGGCCAGCCCAATGGCCTGATCAGGGATCAGGGCATCGGGAACAGAGACAACCTCAATCGCATTGACGAACGCGATCGAGTTGTTCGAGGGAATGAAGTTCAGGAGCAATGTGTCCGAAGTCACATTGACAGAAAACTCCTTTGAAACGAACGCCGATCCGTTTCGGCTTTTGAGATTATAATTTTTTAAGAGGACGAAGTTCTCGGTGACGACGGTGAACGAGGCCGATTCGAGGCGGTGGCCCGGGATCGGGAAAAAATGGAGTCGGATCCAATGGCGGCCTTGCTTTCGGATCTCGAATTCGTAGGTCGAAATGGCGGTGAAAACCCGAGCAAATTGGTGGATCGGTAACGGGACGGTGGAGTTCGACTCGATTTCGTTCGAATTTTGCGGGTTTTTGAGATCGAACGACGAATCCGGGACGTAAACTTGGCCAACAAATGTGATGTTTTGTGAAGAACCACAAGCAATCAAGTAATTATCAGCAGGAATGAATGAAGATGATGATGAAGAAAGATAAAAAGAGAGAAGAACAACCACCCTAAATCCCAAATCCCAATTCAAGAAACTCATTTTCTTTGAAAACCCTAATTCCAAAACCTCCAAATTTAACAACTTCCTTTAACTCATTTTCGATACCCAGAAGAATCAAACGAATCAAGATCAAGAATCGAAGAAACCCAATTCAAGAAACTGGATTATAAACCCTAAAACACCAAAATTGGATCAAAATTGGAGCTAATTAGATCTTCAAGATTCAAGAAAATGAGCAATTGGGTGTTCCAACTGATACCCAAAAACTGAAAATTTCAAGAAATTGATACCCAGAAGAATCAAACGAATCAGGAACAAGAATCAAAGAAACCCAATTCAAGAAACTCGATTATGAACCCTAAATCCCCAAAATTGGATCAAAATTGAAGCTAATTGGATCTTCAAGATTCAAGAAAACGAGCAATTGGGTGTTCCAATTGACACCCAAAAACTGAAATTTTCAAAAAATTGAAATTCAAGAAATTGATACCCAGAAGAATCAAACGAATCAGGAACAAGAGTCGAAGAAACCCAATTCAAGAAACTCGATTATGAACCCTAAAACACCAAAATTGGATCAAGATTGAAGCCAATTAGACCTTCAAGATTCAAGAAAATGAGCAATTGGGTGTTCCAATTGACACCCAAAAACTGAAAATTTCAAGAATTGGTGTGGAATTCGTGCAAATCTAAATGGGTTTGGAGTGAATTTGAATGTGAAGAAGACGCCATGAACGACCTCCATTGATAAAGGTTGAAGGTTTTTGAGTGAAGTTAGAGAGTCACAGCTCTTTACAGGCTGCCATAAGAAGAGGGGTGGACCCACAAACAATCTGGAAAGAATCAAGAAGGAAATCTATGATTCAATCAAAACAGCTGGTATGAAATCATTTAGCAGTGATTTTATGTTATTTAATTGATTAAATTATGGGGCAAAGTATCTTTGATTTGGGTGAGTATAGTGTTGATTAATATGGAAAGCACCATGAAAGTGCTCCCAACATTAGGGTAAAAATGTCATTTTACCAGGGTTTTAAATGATGTATCTTATATGTTTTCTATTGTTTATTAATTAGTCAATAACATTATTAAACAAGTTAAATTAGGTTGTATATTAAAAATTAACAATTAACACACTAATAAAAAAGTAAGAATAATAGAATATCGCGTTATAATAACCGTACATTAGGTCATAACATGCTACAGACTTAACGTGACATTAAGCAAAGTCTTGACTCTTGAATCACAGTATGCCGGGATGGATGTTGCAGCTAGTCTTTAAGAATGCCGCATTTAACTGGTTTGGAGGCTTCAACTGTTAGACAAAAGGATGGGCGTTTTCTTAAGATGAGAGAGAGAAGGCATATTTGTTGTCTTTCCCTTTTAGCCCATGCCGAGCCCGCCAACTGAGCCCGTGTGTGGTACTGTTGGCCTTAGCATTATATCTGTCATGAGGTTAGAGATGGATCGATAGTTACTTTGTTAGTGTTATCAGATAAGCTAAACTGATATTGTTTTAGGTTAGATGGGTCTGAGGAATGAACTGGGTTTATTTTTTTTGGATTTGTTTGTGTGATACATTATTTGGATTTTCGAGTTTTTCTTCACTTACACTTGAACCGAATAAAGTTCTTGCTTATAAAAGTTTGCCATAGTTTGCACCAAGAATCTTCAAGATGTTACCTAGCCTAACGACTCGATTTTGATTATGTTTGCAACTGCATTGTTTAATGATAGTCTTTTCTGAGTTTATTTAAGAGCTTTTAATATTTGGTTTACAATATTTTGAATCTCAAATTTATCTTGAAATACAATTCAACCAAAAAGTTTTAGATAAATTTAACTTTATTTCAATTAATTTTAGTTTGTAATTAAGGTTTGTTTTAGTTGTGCTTTACACATAAAACCAAACAGTTTTTGCCCTGTATAGGTTTTTATGACATTCCATAGCGTTCATCCAAAAAAGGATATTGTATATGGACCAACAAGTTTGAAAGAAAAATCAGTGGAGGCTTCAGAATTTCAATTCAGAATTTCAATATAAAAAAGGAAAGAGTCTAATATAATTATGTCTTATTTGTATGTGTAAATAGAACAACATGTGAAGTACTTTTATGCTGATTAAGATATAAGATATTATATCTGAGGTACCATCTTGTTTTTATGTTAAAGCTCCAACCAGTCCAACATTACCTGTTTTTACTCGTATTAAAAAGCTATACATTTGACATGTTACCTAACACTTTCCTTACATGCCTATTTTTGCCACATGTGATTTATCCAAAAATCATTTAACATCGCTTTTTTATAGCCCCCCCACATTGTTTTATTATTAATTTATTAAAAGAATGGGCCCGGTGGGATCCATAGCATGACGACTTGTTAGTTGACGGTGTTTGAAAAAGACCGTTCCTTTTACAGCAGAAAACTGTTGGCTTGTTTGTCTTTCTTCTTCAAAATAAACAAATTTATTTTAGTTAAAAGATCATTAATGCATGTGATACTATTATCAACACGTTCATTAAAGGAATATTTAATACATTGATTATTGATTTATTTCTGAAAATTTATAAATATCAGCATGTTTTGAACTTAAAGCCATTATCCAATCCATGATCGTATGATCATTAATTAGGGCCTGTTTAGTTTGCGGATTTGAAATTTTGTTTCATTTCAATCATATATTTGGTGTCAAGAAAAATTTAAATTTCAAATCCCCGGATATCAAAAATCCCACAAACCGACGTACTTAGAAATTCCTTGAAGATGACTGTCATTTTAGATTTAAAACCTATAAATTTCAACTGTCTCCGTCGCATTTCTACCCTGTTCTTTCATCAAATATTTCCCTTGTTTCTCTTTATCGTGATCAAACAAACAAATTTATTTATAAAACAAACATATGTTTATAAAAAAAAATTAAATTCCATTCCAAATCCTACAAATCAAACAAGATTTATAAAAATATTAAATTAAATTCATTCCCAGTTATTCAAATTCCGGTTCCCTTGGAAGCATTCCTTAGAACCAAACACATTCTAGTTTTATTATTATTATTATTATTATTATTATTATTATTATTGGGTATTTAAATTGAATAAATATTTGTTTAAATATTATGAAATAAAAAGTATTTATGTTTAAGATCCAAAGACTTGAAGAGCAACGTTGGTGGCGGAGATTGAGGATGACTTTTGGTCGAACTCATAAAAGCCAACTATCATCATCCCTTTTTCTGTCAAATATCACAATAAATTCAAATAATTATTATCAATATTATTTTTAATCTATTAAAGCTTTAATAGCCTAGTGGTCAATAATATTCTTGGGAGGGACGGTGGATGGCATCCCTGTCTATCCGGGTTCAATTCATGGGATAAGCATGTGGCGATATCCTGACCATGGGTCGGCTTTCGGGTCAGTCCATGGTTCGCTTATTGTTTACTAGGTGGTAGACGCTTACCACCAATCTAATTTGAGATTGGTAAAAATAATGACTCTTTTATTGGTAAACGTTTAATAACCAGTTCCCAATATTTAATGGTTAATCAGTTGTAGACTTGAATCTTAAAAAGATATTTTAAGAGTAACATTCGATTACAAACTTCACTATATTGAATTTTGGAAAGAAAAAAAAGGGTAAAAATCTATGAAATCCTTCGGGTTTGTTGAAGATTGCAATTTTTCTCCTTACGGTGGTTTAGAAATTACGGTTTTCATATGTAATTCATTGCTATTTTCGTTCTCATAATTTACAATTTATTGTTGTCTTAATCCTTGTAATCTCCAATCCTTTTCTATTTGGTTCCTCATACTTACAGGTAGGAATTTACCCAAGGATGAAAATCAAAATTTATAACAAACCACAAAGACTACCCGAACATGGTTCTAAAAAAGGTATGACATCATCCACCGGACAACTCCATCCCATGGCCGTATGGCAAACTCCAAACCTCTCACTCATACTGTAAGAATGTCCACCAGCTTACCTGCTATGCTAAAACAAATACATGTAAACAAGTAATAAATATTTTTAATGTGTAGAACTTTAGGTTTAATAATACAAAGTTGGATTCAATAACATATAACACAAAGAGGATAAGGATAGCAATGCTTGTCCACTACTCACTCGGTAGCAAGTTTTCCCTCTGTCAGCCTCAGTCGTTGAGTGAACTCTGAAACGCCTCCTCATATATGGTTCCCAGATGGCAGATTCCATGTGGAGCCAGTTGGGGTTGCCAGTAATCAACTTTTTGCTCAAACTGGTAGCAAGTATCACTATCCATATGTATATGCACCATGGCAAATTGCATATGACCTAACCTACCACTACCACCTCATAATTTGGATCATATAAATGCTACAAAACTCACCATTGGATCTCTATACCAATTTCCAGTCACCGGAAAATGCAAATCTTGTTATGTATTAGGCCGGAATGCAGAAAGAGGAGCTTAGGGGTGGAGGGAAGACGCAGACCAAGTGGGGTCCGGCTGGGTTGCAACTTATATTGGCATCGCCGATGTTTGGTAACTCGAGTTGTGGGGGCCGTACGTATCCGGCAGCCAGTGGTATACATAGTATTGAAATCTCTATTCTTGACCCTATTCAAGTAATAAACATCAATTAGCATTTACATGTTATGGAACAATTGGCCTATATTCATTGGTTACTAAGTTTCAATAGTAGGGTTGGGTTCCAGTGAGAAGTTGAGGTTAACTGAGAAGCGTGAGAAGTGGTTGTCAACCGTTGGATGAGAGTGCAAATTAAGATAAGATGCACCGAGATCAATTTCCTTCTAAAGCACAATTGGAAGCCCATGAGATTAAAAGTGATCAATGGTTCAAATCCACTTCTCATGTTTAACTCACCTTCTCATACGATCCTTTGCCTTCAATAGTAGGCACATTAAGAAAAGAAAATATGAAAGAAAACCAAACCCAGATGGTTCAAATGAGAACAGTAAATATTTTGAAAACCTGGGGCCACCAATTCATATGTATTATTCATGATGAATTTCGTGATAGATATTCATCACCAAAGTTGTTCATAATGAAGATACATGACCTTTATTATGAAAATGCACGAAATTCATGATGAATAATCTTCACAAATATTTAGGGTTATTCATAATAAATAGTAAATGAACTTTACGCACCTTGCTTCGCAGAGAGAGGTACGTGACCGCGCTTCCTTCCAGCAATCATCCAATTCTCAGAATTCGCGTTCACTTCATATAGTACCTCATCCTGTTGCAAATCAAATAGATGATTTGAGTAATTTACGCGACAAAATCCAAGCGCATAGCACCTTAAGGAACGCGATAGAATACCCTTTCTCTCTTTGATTACTAAATTTTGATTTAATTCACATATATCAAGAAATTATTGTGGTTTGTGTTCCCATATTATAAGCCTTTTAGGAAGAAAAAGTGTTTTCCATTAAGGTGCGTTTGGTATGCCAATAGGACAAACTAGAGTGAGGTAGGCAGGAGGTGAAAGAATTGTGGAAGGTTTTATGGTTTTCATCTGACATAGGTAGTTGAATTTACCGATCTTGTCTTGTCTCCCAGATTTTCGCTCCACCTATGTTTTGATGGAACAAAAAAATATGCATTTTTTCCCGACTCAATCCCGTCCTTTCCCTATGTAATGATTCCACAAACGTGGGAGTTGGGAAAACAACTTTTTGTTCTGTCATGTCCCATGTACCAGACACCAGGGGCAGATTCACTTAACACATTAGAGGGGGATAGGCCCCCACTAGAAATTAAGAAAAATAAAAAATTTAAGGTTCAAAAAACAAGTTTTTTGTAATATCCACCATAGTTCCCCCTAGAAAATTTTCGTATGGGACCCCATCAACCAAAAAAAAACTCATAATCAACCAAAAAACCCGAAAAAATATGAAAAAGTCTCTCAAAATGGCCAAAAGAACTTAGAAATCCCTTGAAATCAACCAAGAATACTCTAAAAATCCCTCGAGATAGTGGAATTAGGCTAAAAATATATTGGAAAACTTTGCGAGTGTTCAATCTATCTTAAAGGTGCCCCCACCAGAAAAAAATCTTGAATCCGCCACTGCCACACACACTAAATCTGACAAGATTGTCACCCTCAAGATTTCGGAATATGTAAGTTAGTTATTTCAATTTCACTGATGGTAAAACTCTAAGGTAATTTAGAAGATTAAGAGGTTCGGAAACCTTACCTTGTTTTCCTCGTCGAGATACTTCAGCCTTTCAACCCGCCACTTCATTGTAAAAAGCTGGCCGACTCTAAGACCGCCGGAAGGAAGAGGAAGAAAGCCAACGGCTAAGCAAGGTTCCAACACCGGCCGTTGTAAAACAAGAGCACTCCTAAATGTCAACAACTGTGTAGCATCTTCCTCAGATCCCACAGACATGGGGGTATGACATCCAAGACTTCTCTCCCCAGCAATTGTGTATCTAATGTTTAATATGGTATCTGGATTCAGCACTTTAGCTTCATCTGCAAAACAGAGAAATGAGTTGAAAATGATAAACAATGCTGCCATTTCTGATCTTATGGATTTCTAATGATCCATAACGTGGAATGCGCAAAATTACATTAAAAACACAATAAAGAATGAATCTTCAAAAAAACCATGAAGACAATATGACAAAACTAGAAGGAACTAGAATTCTGCAACCCCACTGTGGTTGAAGCACAATGGGGATATATGACATTTCAAAATTTTCAAACTTAATTAGGGAATAGAAATGGTAATTCCATCATTTATGTTTACAAATATCAAATTCTTCATAAGTCCCAATAGAAGGAAGAATTATCTCTCATCATGCATAGTGAAGGAATCTTTTGAATTCCATTGAATTCCACAATTTAAAGAATTCATCATTCCTTGGCTTAAGTGAAGGGATTAAATTCCTACCAACCAAAAGTGTGGTCAAATTCCATTCCAATTCCTTCNAGTCAAATTCCTTCGATGGATTCCAATTCCATCAAATTCCATTTTGTGAACCAAACGCCCCCTTTTAAAGGTTAAGAGTTGACTTATTCTAAAACAATATAAAATATTTCACATAGTTGTGTTTATACTCCATGATTACCACAATATATTACATAACATAATACCATAAGGAGGTGTTACCTTCAGCAGTTATAGTTCCCAGGGATATACTGAACAAGATTCCAGCTCTAGATGCCGAGGGAACTACAAGAGGAAAGAAAGCAGACGCCGGTCTCCCATCACCTCGACCACCATGAGCAAACCCATCCTGTAGATCTAGCCAAGCATCATGAATGGTTAAGGAAGCCTTCACTTGTGAGTGTAGTATGACCTGGAAAAGTGAAGCCTCAAACAATTAATAGCATTTATATAAGCAAACAACCAAAAGTTCTATGACCCCATAAACTGTCAATAACAGTCAATTTATCTTTATGGAACTCGAAAGAAAAGAAAAGCGTTACTCAGGAATCTAGCAAGTCTTGGGTGGATGTAAGAATTCAAGGTTCTGATTGCTCAGTTGGTTATATTTCTTTGTATTCCAAGACAACAAATCATAGCTCCCAAACATAACCTCAATAGAATATCAGGATGGGCACCGACAAGTAGAATATTTCAAAATGCATTTTCAATTCACTTGAAGTTTGCTAGATGTAGCCCGTAAGAATAGTGCGTAATAGTTTACTTTAATTTTAACAAGTAGTTCCATTCAGTTCAGACAAAACCAACTTTGTATAAAGTACTAACTAAACTACAAGTCTATATTTATCATCCCTACTGTTTACAATTTGCTTTGAAGATGGTCCCCAGTCACTAACTAGTTAAATATCTCAGTTAGGTAAGGGGCATTTATGTCTTTTGTTCTTTTTTTCTTATATGATTTGGTTCTTTAAGTAAAGAAATCAAGTAAACTACAATTTTGGTCCTTTGAGTAAAGACAAAAAAATGATAAAAAGACATAAATGCCCCTTGCTTAACAGATATATTTAACGGAGTTAGTAACTAGAAATAATTTTCAAAGCAAAATATAAACAGTAGGGATGATAATTGTAGTTATTGACGTCTAGAGACCACTTTCATAGATTCATACACAGGGACCAACATTGTAGTTTACTCCTAAAAAAATAAGCAAAGCAACTATAACTGCAACTAAGAAGATGAGTGGCACAGAAGTCTTGAGAGCAATATACCTGCAAAAGCAAAGTGCCATCACTGCACTTGTCTGCTACGCGTGTGCTGACATGGAACGGGTTGGTGAAATGAACGGCTATAGTCCTACCAATAGTGGCACGAGGGATAAAAGAAGTTACTACATTTGGGACTGCAAATTGCAATGGGATTTGAAATGACAAAAGAGCGCAATCAAACCTATCAAATATCTGATTGTGTGATACGCCGAATTCAAGTTTCAGAGCTACTGTCCTCAATCCATCCACAACACTTGGTCGTTGGGAAGAAACCGTCCCTAATGGAAATACCAAAGTATTATCAGGTAAATAATACAGTGAAATGTCAAAAACGAAAAACTAGCACACAATAATAACAAAAGAAGTAATTTGTGTTTTTCATCCCTGTGGTTTATTGTAAATTGTGGGTTTCGTCCACGTGGTCTTGAAATTTCAGTTTTCATCCCTATAGTTTGCAATTCATTTCAAATTTCGTCCAAAAGGCTAATTACTACTTTGAAGTATGAGGGACTAAAATATAAATGAATTTTAAACTACAGTGACTAAGAAAACAATCAAGTTTAAATCATAAAGACAAAATAATAATGAATTATAAACCACGGGGATGAAAATTCTAATTTCAAAATCACAGGGACAAAAATAGAAAGTTTCAACAAACCATAGGGATGAAAAATGTAATTTTTCCTAACAAAAATGAACCTGCAGACGTTCCTCTTGCTAGACCGTCATTAATGGCACGAACAGGAATCCATAGAACGCTCACTATATGGCTTGCCCAGTCCGGCAACTCTATGCTCCCGTCCTTTAAAGTTAGTTGAGTAAATTCTTTGACAACGGAAGCATTATTTCTATCACCCTCTCTATCCTCTAACCCATCTGTATTTTTTGATGTATTGGTATATGTCTCCATTTCAATGGCGTGCGACTCTTCGATCCTCAACCCAGGACCAGTATCGATGTGTAGAACAGCTCCCTTAAGGGAATAATTGAGCGGTTTTACAATTATACCCACCCACTGAGGTTCATTCATTAATAATGCAGAAGACACTGCTGCAGCAAGATCAACAAGAGACCTCGGTTTGAACACCTAAAGTTGAAAACAGACCACAAATTAACAAACTTGGTCAACGGTAACATGTTATATTGAAATATTTCCAATGTACATTATACTAGAAAACCAGAAATGATAAATGTCAAATTCCAGTTTGGTAGGAATTCAATTCCTTCACTTAAGCCAAGAATGATGAATTCCTTAAATTGGGATTTCAATGGAATTCAAAGGATTCCATCAAGTTCATTCCGCGAACCAAACATCACTAAGGAATCTGGTCAAAGGAACTTGTCATTCCAATTCCATCAAATTCCTTTGAATTCCGCAAACCAAACAGCCACTTTTTATTTCCCTTATCTGCACTATAAGAATAGAATTACTACCTTCAGAATTGGTCTTGTTGGCTTCTCATAACTCATAAGATCGTCACTTTCTGCAGGACCACCTCTGGCAGAACCATGAGACCTAAATCGTAAATGACCAATCTGTCCTGTAAGAACACCCAAGACGTAGGAACCTGTTTTCTGAGGGGGCAAGGAAAGCGTAATTGTATTTCTACCAGGATTTAGTATCGTAGCACCAGAGCTTCTGATTGCCTAAATATTTAAAGAAATATAAAGAAAATC
>LUCG01202402.1:0-10302 GCA_001633085.1 Carthamus tinctorius | reverse complement strand
AAAATGAGAAGTAGAAAAGTGATCTTCACCACTCATCCGGTCAATAAAGGCGACTTTGACCGGGTCACCCTCCTTTAACTGTCTCCACCCTCCATGAATCGCGCATCCACCGTAACCGGACAAAGCCGCATTTATTGACCGGATGAGTGGTGGAGATCACTTCTCTACTTCTTACCTTTTTAGCACTTCTCATTTGAACCTCTCTACATTTATATGTATGAATGTATGTATATATAGCTAAGCTAAATACATCCTTATATATTGCTAATTACATCCTATATACTAATTTGTTTCTCACTCACATCCATCATCACTACTTATTTTTCCATTCCCAATATATGATATAACCTTATTCTAACATAAGAATCATGCGTTTAACAATCTCCATATAATAAAAAAGGGACTTAGTGTTGATATACACAACATAATGTATAGAATATGATTCAAATAACATATAAAAGAGGCTTCATTTAGGTGTAATAGGTTTTATTAATATTCAAATTGTTATTTTATTAAACATCATTATTATCTTTATTATGTGTTTGCATGCTCTTTCTTCTAGCAATCTTAAGTAAATCTTTTTGTCAAACTCTATATTTTTTTTGTGCAATTCTTTTTTACAATCTAATAGTATCTATAAAAACAGTCTCTTTAGCTCTTAACATAAAGAAAAAAATATACATGTCTTATATTTCCTATTTTAAGTGAGATATATTTTAAAAAATAGACATAACACAACAAATAACAAATCGAGGGAAGAAGACAATTACTTGAACCCGATTTGTTAGTTGAACAAAATGTACATAGAGCGCACTATGAAAAAAGTTACAGGAGGTTCGGTTCATATAATTTAAGTAATGATAATGAAAATAAAAATGTAAATGTAAGGGAAGGAAAGGGGAATAGGAATAAAATTCCTATTAACCCCAATTTAATTAGGTATGAGAATTATCGGGTTTATATTAAATCAAATCAAACCATCTTTTTCATTCTCATTTCTTACTCTTAGAGGACGTTTGGTTCGCAAAATGGAATTGGAACCCATCGAAAAAATTTGACTTTGAATGAACTAGAATGAAATTTGATCATACATTTGTTTCATGTCAAATTCAGTTCATTCACTTAAGCTATAGAATAATGAATTCCTGAAAATTAGGGAATTCAATGGATTTCAGCAAGTTCATTTCACAAACCAAACATTATTACAAAAATTGTTATTCCAATTCTATCAAATTTTGTTTGAATTCTACAAACCAAACAGTCCCTTAATGTCTCCAACCAAATGTACCCAATGTTTGACATAATACATATAAAGGTTGATGTGTTTTTCAAATTCATTTTCTAAATTAAACCCTTTTTTTCAAGAATATACATTTCTTAAAAATGAAATAAAAATAAATAAAACATATTTTGATGCAAAGTGATTAGTTGTGTGACAGCAACAACTATCTTTGGTCAATGTTACCCAATAATATATAGAAAGGTTACCATTTTCTTCCCTTTTGCATCTATAAATAGACTTTGTTTATTTACCATTAAACTTCACACCATCCATTCTTGTATCTTCCTTTTGTTTGGGAAATTACACTATGAATGGAATTGAAAGACCAAGTATAAAAAAACTCCACGAAGCTCAGGAGGGATAGCGTCATCGATACATCTTTGAAAGAATGTTTATGACGTTATCCATCCTGAGTTTCATGGAATTTTCATACTGTACGTTCTTCGTCATCTTGCTTCAGATTTCAACGGACATGCGTGCATGTTTTGAGAAGGAGACGTATGCATGTTTTTTCTTTTCGTAGTTTAGCAAGGGTTGTTAACTGATTTACCATTTAGTCCTGTACAGGTAAGATTGTCTACGTGGACTAATCGATCTGTATAGATTAGGGATTTTTTTGTTTTAGAGGTTTGTTTTTGATAGATGGAGATAGCGTGCTTTTTAATTGAGAAAAACAAATTTTGAAGGAAAATTTTGTCTTTTTTGCATAAACCTCATTCCTAGAGGTTACTAAATAAGCTACTTTCTATATCATTAAGCCAATACCAAATAATCATGTATTACCGTCGAATAATATGTAAGGTCTATTAAACTTATTAAGTTGCTAACAAAAAAATATATCTAGCGGTTATTGCTTTAATAATACTTCAAAAACAAGTGTTAATACATTTCAAGTTGTCCAAGGTGTTGTGGTGGAGTGGTTAGTGCTTGGAGGGTACATAGTGTCCACCCAAGTTCGAATCCCCCCATGCACAAACTAAGGACATTTGTCAATTCCTTTGTAGCTCAACGGTCGGTAACATCATGAGTAGGGCAGTGGATGGTATCCCTATCTACTTGGGTTCGATTTTGAGGGGGAACAGGAGGCGACACCTCAGTTCACGGGTCGACCTTCGGGCCGGGCATGGGCGAGGCTATGGGCCGGTAGCGGTTTCCATGGTCGAGAGGATTAGTCGGGTGCCCGAATGGATCCCGGATACCTCTTCGACTTCGGTCGGGACGTGTGAGTGTGTTTAACTGCTGTAAAAAAAATAGATTTCAAGTTCTTTTACCACTTCTTATTTTAGATATATTTAAAACTTAAGAGAGTTTGAAATCTGAAAAAAAAAAAAGATCTGAATGTAAAAAGGTCTTACTAATTTAGACTTAAAAGGTACTTAAGTGGTTTTTTAAAAAAACAACCATCCCTTTAGTTTATATTAAGTTTTTTTTTCCTACAACATTAACTAAAAAGTTACTTCTTTTTCTTTACCTCAATTGGTTTATTTATTTATTTGTTGGAGACTTGATTGAACTTTTAATGTGTGAATAGTTGTAGTTTGTGATATTCATTTCTACAAAATTTTGAATCCTGATTCTTCTTCTTGCTTAAAATAATTATTTATATTTTCATCAACTAATTACAATTTTCTTTCTTGCTACATGTATTTTATATTTTGTTACACAATTATTTAGATATACTTATTTTATAATCATGTTTTTAATCTTCATATCTTTAAAAGTAAGAACCATCTATATGTCTCTAAACCATATAGATTACATTTAATTCATTTTGAATTATATAGTTAATTTTAGTTTCAAATTTCTTCCTATTGAGTGGATATTATATTTTGTCATACAATTAACAAGCTACACTTATATCAAAGTCATGACCTAACATAAGAAACTTGTGACCAACTATACATGCTAAATAAGATTTCACAACCAATAGGACCAACGATCGTCGCTATTGACGACGATCGTAAGATACTCCCGACATACGATTAGAGAATAACAACACGCATATGTCGTCAGTTAACAAAGACAGACGTTATATATTCACGGATTATATTCATCGCTACTAACTCTTGACCAGACGTACGTTTTCGATATGTTTTTAAATAATTTTTAATGCAGGCTTCCTCAATCAATATTAACAACATAACTGAAGAGCAGTACTCATACATACCTGGTAAGAGGCGACCAATAATCTTACCATGAACGGTAATACTTTAATTACCGTTAAGCGTTTGGTATACGCTAATGGTTATTAGATTGGATGCTTTTTAGGTGTGTGTTGTTTTGTTGTTGATCAATTAAGAATTTTAGTTTACATATATAATTTGGTTAGTCAAAGGTTATACTGAGATCTTTCGTTTCTCGACAGTGAAGTAAGACCAATCTCATGAGCTTATTATCTCTGGTCGGAACAAGTTGATGGTGATCCATTTATACAAAACTTCTACCCCCAAGCACACGCAATGAATCGAAAGTTGGATCTACATTGGATCTCACCTGAATCACCCAATCTATCATTCTGAGTTAGGGAAAGAATACTTGAGGGAAATTTATCAAGAATATTGTGAAAAATGAGTAGCAAAAAACGACATAAATTGGCTACTTATCATTATAAGAGATCAAATTTTTTGGTCATAAAGAGCATAAAAAGCATAAAAAGAAGTATATGAGAGATTGAAGTTGTTTCACTTTTATTAATAAATACATATTTTAATTCTTTGGAATCCAAATTCTGATTTTGGGCCCCTTTTTTCACTATGATTCTGGATATTGCCATATTGGGCCTAATTATTCATTGACTGGATTGTTAAACCTGACAACATTCTATTCCAATTCCTTCAAAGTCAAAATTTTTAATAGATTTTATTTCATCCAAAAACATTTTATGAACCAAATGTCATATTTATGTTCTAATATCTTTTAATTCATTCTCTCATTTCATTCCTTTTTTTTTAACTCTAAACATATAAAACCATATCAAATTATAGTTGTTATATGATATTATTGTCGTTTAAATTTCATAATTACATACTTCATATGCATTCAAACCCTATTTATTCTAATTTAATTCAAGAATTCGTAACTTTTCTTATCTATTAATTATGCAATTAAAATCCATAAGCATACGTTTGTGTATTATTACAATTTTAGTGTTATAATTTACTGTATATAAAGGATCCAAATGGATGCACAACACATATAAACTGCACTATCAAAACACCAACCTCGTTGAATATTTTAATTCAAAAAATGAAGTTGGTTTTTAACGTTATTGTTCTCCTTTTTAGCATGGTTTCAATGGTATGTGCAACTCCAGGCACTGCCACTTTCTACGATAAATATATTCGTAAGTATTCACTCTTTTATCTCTTATTTATAAATAAGGTTATGCATATATGTGTAGTTCAACGGAAAAACTAAAAAATCTATCCAAAACATCTATTTTAATCCGACGGTTGTGAATGATAGTGGCAATTACTTTTTGCCAAAACTACATGATTTTAGAAAATTTTTAGATCGAACAATTCTCTTGTTCTTTTTTTTTTTTTTTGATTCACTTAAGTATACATGTGTTTACTTATCTACATACATGTGTGTATGTGTGCACGCATAAAGGTATAGTCTTTGATAATCTCTGGGATTGCACTTTGTTTTGTTCAATGTAGAACCGTAACCAAACCCAAAATTTTTTTTTAAGCTTAGAATAATGTCGTTTTAGGTTTATATTGTCCGTATTTAAGGAAAAAAAATTCTATTTTTTCATTGTTTAGTAGTTACATTTTGGTCGCCTCAATATTTTGTTTTGTTTCTAATTAAGATATGGTGAGGTGAACATTACTTTCGTTGCTAATAATGTTCTTTTATATGACATCCGCAACAGCATCCGCGTGTTACGGTAACACGCCTCAGGGTGTGATGATAGCTGCCGCAAGTGATCCTCTATGGGACAACGGAGCTATTTGTGGGAAGATTTTCACTGTTAAGTGCACCGGTCCCACGAACCCTTTTCCCAACCCTTGCAATGATGGTAAAACAGTTACCGTCAAAATTGTTGATCATTGTCCAGGATGTGGTGGAACCATTGATCTATCGAAAGAAGCTTTTGAAATAATAGCCAATCCCGTCGCTGGAGTCATCAAGATCGATTACTGGTAAATGTGATAACTTAAAGTACTAGCATGAACAATAAAATATTGCTTACAGATTGTTCTGGATTTTGGTCAATAGAAACCTATCGTTTTTTTGTAATATACAATAAAAGTATAAAATAACATAATAAGAAGCAATTATGAATAAAAAGGCATTTTAGGCGTTCTTCATCGATATTTGTGGGTGAATGTTAACTATGGTAATATATGTGAGTGGGTAAAAAATCCGATTGATTATGTTTATTAGTCATTATGTGATCCAAACTCAAGCTTGACTCAATATGTTTGCTAGGCAAGTCGAACTAGATTTGATAGTTTGACTAATAACCTTGCAGTTTGATTATGGAATTATTGATTTTTATTTTGATGTGGTTAGGCAATTTACATAGTTGCCTCTGTTCATGGTTCACCTTTTTATTACAACAAAACACGTTGTTTTATTGATTTATTTACAGTTTTGCTGTTGATCTACTTTTTAACGGTTGGGATTGATTAACAGATTTAATAACTATTTCAGGGTTAAGAATGAAAGGAACCGTGCGTGTGTGTGTGTGTGTATATATATATATATATTGTGTATGTGATTACATATAAAAAGGTAAACTACAATTTTGGTCCCTTCATTTGAGTAAAGACAAAATAGACCATCGGGCAAAAAAGGGTAAAAAGACATAAATGTCCTCTACTTAACGGACAAGTTTAACATAGTTAGTGACGAAGTACAATTTCCAAAGAAAATTTTAAAAAACAGGGATGAAAACTATACTTATTGAGGTCTAAGGACCACTTTCATAGTTGAGTGTAAACAAGGACAAAAATTATTGTAGTTTACTTGTAAAAAAATGTACATAGATTATGTTAATCATTGAAAAAGATGGTCTTGATGGTTTCAAATGCTCAAATATATTTTAACCAAATTTTGTTTTTGGGAACAATGAATCTAGAAATCTTGTCAAGGTACAAAAAGTGGATCAAAGGCTCGTAAATTCATCCGATGTCTTTTTAGCCGATTATCGCTGTTTTAAGAGATATTTTTACGTTTTTGGTTGATTTCGAGCGTGTTTTTATGATTTATGGTTGTTATCAAGAGAATTTTTCATTAATCTCTTTCTAATGAGCTTTTTCAAATTTTTTTGGCTCAAGTCCTTTGTATTTTCTAATACCCTAGAGCATCCACAAAAGCTTAGTTTCCCACCCTTCTCGAATAGTGGACGAGTAGGAACACTAAATATGCTTAGTCGATGAAATGCGTGTTAGGGACGAAAATAGTGTTTTATATGAATATATTTTAGTATCTTTTAATAGAGAATCTATCCATCTAGAGACACATCCACGTATATTAGACTGGAACATTGTTTATAGTTTCACGTGTCAAATGTATCACACGTTTGCAATGAATCTAGGTGAAAAGACTTTTTCCAACATGCAAATTGTTTGAACAATACTTTTTTTTTGCAATAGAACCAAGTCTTCTAGGTGTAAGAACTTTGTACATATTGAACAAAACAATGTGTGTAACTCTGTTATTGCATCCATATCGGAGTTGGTATCATCATTCGTATGGCAATAACGAACAATCGTTGCATGAACACATGACAATCATGACATTAGAAGAAGAAGAGTTAGTCGACATACTAAAGGTAGATGTGGTGTACAGGAGTTTGAGAC
Source organism: Carthamus tinctorius (assembly GCA_001633085.1). NCBI lineage: Eukaryota > Viridiplantae > Streptophyta > Magnoliopsida > Asterales > Asteraceae > Carthamus > Carthamus tinctorius. Next base: position 3,207 of record LUCG01202402.1, on the reverse strand, counting down.
CCTACAACAATTATTTGACTATTTGAAAGTTAAGCCATAGGCTTAGGAGGAGTTTTGGATACCTTTACAACTCTATAAGTAATGGTTAGGCTATCTGAAAGTTAAATTGTAGGTTTAAAGGAGTTTTGCATGACTTGAAAATAATGGTTTGGCTATTTAAATGTCAAACGGTAGGTTTAGATAAGTTGTGGATGACATTAAAACTCAACATGTAATGGTTTGACTATTTAAAGGTCAAACTGTAAGTTTAAATCATGGAGTGCTTAAACTTGATATTTATTACATTTTAAAGGTATGAAATGTCAAAAAAAATGGCACCGCGTACCCGATACAGGAACAGGTTCCCGGCGGTTCCGGTTCCTTTAATGTAGGGTTTTGCAACCAAATAAAAACAATAAGAAGTTTGAACATGGAACCGTGGTGCTCATGGTTATCTTGCTGATTTCCATCCACATCGATGTTGTCTAGGTTAACATCGACACCCTCCCGAGAAATTGGGGAGGCGGTTTCTAATTTCTTGTTCGTGTAGGATATAAAGTAGTACTTATTAACTATGTAAAAAAATTTTGTACTTTTACACTGCTTCTAAATAAAACCAGGTAGAAAAGTTTATGTACCGTTTTACATGGTTTTGGTTAAAAAACCATGTAAAATGTTTGGACACGTACCGTATCACCGTATCTCTTTCCACGGTTTTAACTAAAAAACCTTGTAAAATATTTGGACGTTTATACACGGTTTCTTATATAACCGTGTAAAAATGTTTAGACAATTGTGTAAAAATATCACTGCATCTCTTTACACGAATTTTACTAAAAACGTGTAAAATGCTTTGGTTTTTTTACACGACTTATCGTAAAAACCGTGTCAAAATGTTCGGAAATCCTTTTACACGGCTTTTTAGGTCAAAACCGTGTAAAATATTTAGATGTTTTTACACAGTTCTTTATAGCAATTTATATAATACATGCATACATATACATACAGTACCATATAGCAGCAAGCTCTAATTATGTAAAACCATATATATAAAAACCAATATCTTAATATTGAACCTTTAAAATAAAAAAAAAAACATTTTCTTCTTGAATTAGAAAAAAAAAACCAGATTTCATCCTTTTGTTGTTGAATAAACCACTTCCTCTGCAGCCTAATTAAACATGATTAAAAAAAATAATTAGCCACATAATTAAGCTATTTTAGATGAATTAAAACAAATAATTAGATATCATGCTTCAAATAATACACACCTTGTAGACATATTATGAATCAAGTGGTTGATGATTTCTTGGATCTGTAGGCCTGGTAAAGCTTTGTAGCCTTGACAGTTAATTCTAACTGTTTTTGGCAGAGTTGCTGATGTTTGATTGCACGGTCCATCCCTATGCGATTATACTCCTTCCATCTATCTTCTAACTTCTCCAATTCCGCTTTAGAAAGAAACGTCATCATACGGTTTATTATCGTCATCCTTCCCTCCTTCGTCACCTCTTCATCCTGAAAATGAGACATTTCACCGCCCTTTATAGTTACGTAAACATTCGGATAATGCAACTTAAATTCATGTTTCTTTTCCTTCATTGACATCTCTTTTGAAGACTCCATTTTTTTCTTTTCTTTACAATCTTTCCTACCAAGTTGAATTATGTCATCCACCATTAGCAAGATGTATATATATACATGCATACATAGGGACTATGATTCTCTACCTAAATAAATACCATACTTATTTATAGAATATATATACATAGATATTGATGTAAATAAATCAACTCGATATATATTCTATAAATAAATACATCTATTTATACAATATATATACATAGATATTGATGCAAATAAATATATTCTATATATAAATACATTTATTTATAACTAAAATATATATTACCCACTTTAAAACATCAAATAATTTTAATATTATTAGTTATATATTTTTATTTTCGGTCTTCTAGAATTATTTCATTTCGTGGTCATTTAGAATTTAGTGGAATTTGGTTATGTGGCTTATATTAAATTAAATAAATATTTAAATTAAAATATTTTAGTAATATATTTTAACAATAGTTTTCTTGATATATACAAATGAAGTTCCCTTGGTGGGTGTGTATATAGATATTGAAAAATAAAAACGAATAAAAAATACATTAAAACTTATTTAATGATTCAAAAAATAGGTAACATCTTTAATTACTTTTATTTTCTTATTTTTTATTTGATAATTTTTAAATTTGTGGGTAATTATTTGTCCGTGATTTGGATCACCGGGTAATATTTTTCTGATAAAATCAAATTTCTAATAGTGTTTTATGAAAGATTTTTTATTTCTAATCGATAGTAAAATGTTTCTTTTAAACAAAGTAAGCAATTGAATCAACGGTATAAGGAATTGATTTTACTTTCAATCAATCACATGATATAAATGTTATTTCATCAAATATTTGTATATCATATTATATAAATATATACACATACTAGTAGTTGAAATATTTTTCATTAAGATATCAATATTTATACGTCTTATACAAACAAGTAATTGATTATGTATTTTTATTAAGATACAAATGTCCTTCCATCAATAATCTATGCACCATATTATGTAAATGTATATATACACAAGTAATTAATTATATTATTTATAAGGCCGTAATGGTTGATGGGGCTGGGTGGGCTGCCGGGCTCCACTACACCCTTCAGCGGGCTGGCGGCATGAAACAGCAAGCGGCGTGGAGAAATCGATCCACCCGCTCCCCTCCCTCTCACACTACTTTTTTTCTTTTTTTAATTGTATTGGGTATTTGGTTTGAGAGGGGTTGAGTACTAACAGAGAGGGTTCCAGAGGGCTTATAGGGTTTATGAAAAAAGCAGATGTGGCGCATATATGGCAAAGGGCTCGGATACTGATACCTAAGGATACAATATTATTTCCATAAAAACGTTTCCAAAACATTTTTTAAATGAAAAATATGACTTCCTTATTTTGAATATTTAATATATACCACCCCATAATTTAGATGTGTTTTAGACCTTTTCCTAATCTTCAATTTGATGTTGATTTTTGAATGATTCAATTTCCATGGATAGTTTGTGCTTATCAATTGAAATTTCTAAATAGGGATTTTGATGAATTTCTTTGATGATATCTCTTAGGGGGCGTTTGGTTCGTAGAATCTGATGGAATCTGGTGGAATTGGAATGCTGAATTCC
>LUCG01202370.1:0-13375 GCA_001633085.1 Carthamus tinctorius | reverse complement strand
AGAGATTCACATCCATTTCCATTTCTCTGCTTTCAATTCTCTGTACCAAACAGCCCCTAAGGGAATTATAAATGGATCCCTCTATGGTGAATGGGTCTTTTATGTGAGTATACATGTGGGACTTGACTTTTAATACACTCACATAAAAGCAGACCCTCCTATACTTGGTCCCACATGTATACTCACATACCTTACCCATTCACCTCATAGGGGAGCACATTTATAATTTCCTTAAAAAACTGTTTTATTTTGGGTGTTGTTATATGGACCTCCTTTGGCCATTGATCTACTCACATAAAAGTATATTCCTATATTGGATCCCACATGTACACTTACATAACCCTACTCATTCCCCTTATATGGGGTCCATTTATAATTCCCTTTTTTTATTATCATTTTCATTGATTACCTCTAACAATATTTATTATATTTTTAAAAGAAAGGCTAATTGCATCCCTACGTATAAAAACTCAACTTTTTTAGAGAATTTAATTATTCTAACCATTTAAAAACTTTTAACACCTCCTAATCTTTTTCTCCCAAACTTACCAAATAACCAAAAACCAATTATAGTACTTTATCATTGATAATAGCGGAGAACTCGTGTAAAGTCAAATACAAATAACGGACTTCTAAGCATGGGAAATAGATATATGAACTTATTTTGATAGTGGATGACTTATGTGAAGAATATGTGGCAACTTCAAATTCTATGTTTCTGCTTAGATTCCTAAATGTAGCAAGTCAAATACAGAGAATAGGGAACTCCTGTGTTAGCGGAGGTTGCGAAACTCCCTTATTAGCGGACATCAAATAGCGGATTGATTTCATGGTTATTTTGGTGGGTTTTGGAAGAAAATAATTTGAAGGTGTTAAATGTATTTTAAAATGCCTAAAATAATTACATTTTTTATTATTATCATGTTTTTTAAGAGCTCTTATTTTGATTGATTATGGTTTTGTTTGGCAAAAATAAGCTAGATGATAAATAGTCCGTCCAAACATGTAACATAAACTAGTTTATTGAAATGCTACTTAGAATAACGTTTTGGGAGCTTTTTGTAGCTTTTTCCAATTATATCCTTATTATTATTTTTTTGAACGACATGTTGGTGCAACGGAGTATAATCGTGCCACCGTGACACCAAGTCACGATGACCCGAATTCGAAACCTCTCCAAGGAGAATAACCACCCCGAGCCTAGCCATCCAATTTCCATTTAAAGGGGGCTTCAAGGAATCAGTTGGGATTCAAACCAGGCACCCGTTCAGGGAAAATCCCCCACAATGGACTCAAGCAGGAGTCGGACTCCTGACCTTCACAATATGAAAATTATATCCTTATTAATATTAATTATTAAATTCAACTATATATCTTTTTTGATCATTTTACATACTCATAAACTAGTTTTTACCAAACATAATTTATTAGCTAAAAACTTATCAATCATCACCCAGCTTATCAATACTTTGCCAAACACAGGTTAATACCTTTCTCTTTCTCTCTGCCAAACATGGTTTTACCCTTTTTAGCTTTTTGCAGAGAAGCTCCAATCGATTTGCCTCCACACATGTCGTCATCTTCATCGTCACGGTAACGATTGCTCATCAATTTCTGTATTATATTAATCCAAAACTTTCCAGAGATCCAATATTCTCTCCATCCATCCGTCCCAATAATGTCTACTGCCGTCGCCGCCCGCGACGTTGCCGTCATCGGTGCAGGAGCAGCCGGGCTAGCAGCCGCCCGCCAGCTCCGGCGAGAAGGCCACTCCGTCGTCGTCTTCGAGAGAGAATCCCTAGTCGGAGGCACTTGGATTTACACCCAAAACACCGAACCCGACCCACTCGGCATCGACCCGACTCGACCCCTGGTCCACTCCAGTCTCTACGCCTCCCTCCGCACTAACTTACCCCGAGAATCGATGAGTTTCCGAGAGTACCCTTTTGTACCGAAGAAAACGGGTGGGAGAGATCCGAGGAGGTTTCCGGGTCACAAGGAGGTCTTGGAGTATTTGAAGGATTACGCCGCCGAGTTCCGACTCGGTGAGTTGGTTCGGTTCGAGACGGAGGTGAATCGGGTTTGGCAAAGGGAAAACGGGAAGTGGGAAGTGAGATCAAGAAAGATAGGTGGAGAAGAAGAAGATGAAGCTTTTGATGCAGTGGTTGTTTGTAATGGGCATTATTCGGAGCCCCGAATCGCACATATTTCAGGTATTTATTTCAATTGGTAATCAAAACAATCTCAAATCATATATGCTTAGACTTGGGGTGTATCTATCTTGTTCCAAAAGATGGTGATTCATGATAATGTGTAAATTTGTTATGAAAAGTTGTGAATTCTTGCTTGTTGTATGTTAATTTATAGGTGTGGATGGGTGGCCTGGAAAGCAGATTCATAGTCATAATTATCGTGTTCCGGAACCCTTTCGAAATCAGGTATGCTAATCATGTTTGTTTCTCGTAGTTATTTGTTTGAAACTAGCTCAATTAATCGAGGGTGTGTTCGACCGACAAATAACCTTGAAGCTTTTAACGAACGTCAGGACAATTGAAAGCACGAGATGTGTCCTATTCGGTCTGAATAATATGCATTATTCATGGTGAATAATACAACATTCAGTGAATAATATAGCATTCAGTATTATTTGGTCTGAATGTCGAATTATTCACCTTGAATAAGGCATAATATTCGGTGTGAATAATCATGGGTTATTGAGACTGAATATGCCACATGGCGCGCTCTCAACTGTCCTCGACGTTCACAATTGGATTTGAGTTTTCATTTGAACTCGTCTATATATATACATATATATTATGAATTTATGTTTGGGTAATTGGTTGGGCTTTTATTTAACAGGTTGTTGTGGTAATAGGGAGTGCAGCAAGTGCTGTTGATATCTCTAGAGAGATTGCAAGTGTTGCTAATCAAGTCCACATTGCATCTCGTTCGACCTCCGATCAAGAAGCCACCATTGTACCTGGATACGACAACATTTGGCTCCATCCTATGGTATGGTATTACTTTCCGATATTAGACTTGTTTATTGTTCTCAATAACGCTTTTAATACCACCAAGAATTTTTCTGATTGTTATCTTTAGGGTCCATGGAAAAAAAAGGTTCTAGAATTTCTCGTTGATGGGAATACTGATACCAAGTAACTAATGCAGATTGAACGGGCGCATGAAGATGGTACAATCTCATTTACAAACGGGTTCAAAATCGTTGCTGATGTTATCCTACATTGCACCGGGTGAGTTTCTTAGATATATTCGTTTTATGTCGTTTAACATTTTCTATTTTCTTTGAGGTACAAGTGTCTTTGCTTTCTTTGTGGGTCTCATGTATATGATACAAAGAAGATAAAGGTAACTTCCATTTATAGGAAATCAGATTTGATTGTGGGTCCCATTTATCGAGAGATTTTCTTGAATCTTGAAACTCGTGCAATGATCATCGTTACTACTCGTTCAGGTATAAGCATCATTTCCCGTTTCTTGATACAAATGGCATCGTGACGGTTGATGACAATCGGGTGGGACCACTTTATAAGCACGTCTTCCCGCCATCATTAGCTCCTTGGCTTTCTTTCGTTGGATTGCCATACAAGGTGGCCTTCGTTAATTAACACGTACATGTCTACATACATCCTCCCGGGATATACTGGGTTCCTTTATTTCAACTTTAAGGTTTATTAACAACTTGTTTTGTTGATGATTGAATTTACAGATTGCTCCATTCCCCCAGTTTGAACTCCAAAGCAAGTGGATAGCAGGCATATTATCATGTCGGATTTCGCTGCCTTCACAAGACGAGATGATGAAAGATGTCGAAGCATTTTATACATCGTTGCAAGCATCCGGTGTCCCAAAACGTTACACCCATAATTTGTCTGGCTATCAGGTATGTTTTTCTCTAATTCTACATATGAAATGTGGGATGCCTTTTGTGATTTGAGTTTAGGGGCAGATGTTGACTTTTAGAGTCAAACATATTGATCATTTTTAAACAGAAATTAGTTATGAATTAATATTGTTCTAATTATAGCATTCATTTCTTATATATCATTTGTTATACATTTCAATGTGGCAATCATTTTTTTTTCTTTTATTTAGACAAGTTATATCAAGATTCGACTGAAAATTGGTCTAATTGACTTCAAAAGTCAAAGTATAACATAGAGGCTTATGGGTAGTGAAATCTGGACTCTATTTGGTTGTTTTCCGCAGTTTGATTACAACGACTGGATTGCGGAACAATGTGGGTGTCGAAAAACCGAAGAATGGAGAAGGAAAATGTATTCGGCAACTTCTTTGAACAGACAAGTACGGCCGGAGACTTATCGGGATGAATGGGAGGATGAGGATTTGGTGTTGCAAGCTTATCAAGATTTCAAAAAACAAATTTCTTGCAAAGAAGTGTCTTTGAAGCTACAGAATTTCAGCATCTGATTTTATTTACTCGAAAAATGGTCATTTTTAGTGAAGGTGTAATTGTTTATGAAACTTCTTCTAAATAAAGATCATATATGCAGCTGTGCAATCTTTTATATAAAGTGATTATTGTTTGTTGTCTCTCATAGGTTGTAGACACAAGCCGTTAAAACTCTGTTTGAATTCATCTATTAACTAGAGTGAGCATTGGAAGCGGATATCTGTCTTTGGATCGGAACCGCTCCGGAATTGCTACTTTTGGGACCGATGTACAAAATGATATATGATTATTCACGCGACTTTGCCTGCAACTTTAAGTTGCGTCCCTGGGTCCTTTTTTTTACCCGCGTTAGTGTAAAATCAATTGTGATTTTGTACATGAGCAAAGTTTCTCGCGTTCTCGTAAATAGTTAGCATTCTTGTTTGAACTTTTTTTTTTCTCTCTCTCTCTCTACATATATAGGGATGGGTTCAAATGGAAACTCACGTCTAATTGTGAACATGAGGACAGACGAGAGCACGCCGCGTGTCATATTCGACCTGAATAATACATAGTTATTCGGATTGAATGTTCATACACTTTATTCATGATGAATATTACAATATTCAGACAAAATAATATAACATCCATTATATTATTCAGTTTGAATGTTGTATTATTCACTATGAATAATGCATAGCATGGTGTATTCTCATCTTCACGTTTTCTATTAGATTATATATAAAGCAAATCATGTTCAAGATTTGTTGTTTATCTAAAAGAATATTTAAAACAATATATGTTGTAGATGATAAAGATTTAATAATACTTTTTAAAGAAACTAAAAAACTAAAGATCATTTTTATTATTGTGACTAGTAAATGGAATAAAACATAATTAAGTGATAATGAATCATAAGTAGTTATTTAAATAGCCATTAGATCCATGCGTTCATATAGAATTAAAAAAAATGATCTCTATTGCAGCAAAGCTGCCATAATTGACTTATTATTGGTCATCAATTTCTGTATACATAATCAAATACTTGATCTAAAACATTTGAGAAATCAAATAGTCCCAATGTCAACCGCCTCAGCCCGTAAAGTTGCCGTCATCGGTGCCGGAAAAGCTGGGTTAGTAGCTGCCCGCCACCTCCGGGTTGAAGGCCACTCGGTGGTCGTTTTCGAGAGACAATCCGTAGTCGGAGGCACTTGGATTTACACTAATAGTACGGAACCCGATCCACTCGGCATTGACCCAACTCGACCTGTGGTGCACTCTAGTCTCTACGCCTCTCTCCGCACTAACATACCTCGAGAAGCAATGAGTTCCAGAGAGTACCCTTTTGTACCAAAGAAAACGGGTGAGAGAGATCCGAGGAGGTTTCCGGGTCATAAGGAGGTCTTGGAGTACTTAAAGGATTACGCTACCGAGTTTGGACTTGGTGAGTTAGTTCGGTTTGAGACGGAGGTAAATCGGGTTTGGCGAATGGAAAATGGCAAGTGGGGAGTGAGATCAAGAAAGAGAGGTAGAGAAGAAGAGGAAGAAGATGAAGTTTTTGATGCGGTGGTTGTTTGTAACGGGCATTATTCGGAGCCTCGAGTCGCAAATATTCCAGGTATTTCAATTGGTCGATCATCATTTAGCCCACTAAGACCATGAGTACCGTGATCAACTTTTTCTCTTTCCTACCTTCATTACCCTAAAGTGGAGTACCAATATCCTAACTAACCCGATCAATCTTTACCCTTCATCTTTTAATGGGTACCCGTCTGGTGCAAACCGAGGGCTGTACCGGTGTGGCAACCAGACCTGCATCACCCGCAGGCAGTATGCCTAAGAAAATAGTAAGACTACACAAAAGTACATTTTTGTGTTTTATTACCTACAATTTATCCTTATTTTATTTCTTGATATAAAAAGTACATAAAACATTATTTCATTTTCTAAAAACCGTAATTTAATAGAATTGAAAAAGGTTCTTTACCCATCCTAGTTCACCAAGCGATCAAATCGTGCATTGTCTTTATTATTCCTTTTTCCAATTCTTTTGCTTTCTTATTTGGGTTAAGTTCCTTAAAAGATCACAAAAGTATAAAACTTTCTTATAAAAAATTGTCAATTACGGTCGTCGTATCGTATGTGAATTGATAGGTGTGGATGGGTGGCCTGGAAAACAGATCCATAGTCACAATTATCGTGTTCCAGAGCCCTTTCAAAATCAGGTATCGATCGTGTTTGTTTCTCTTCGGTTCTTCGAAACATGATCTATTAACCTTTAGGGTCTCACTCAATTGACAAATAAAAAGATACTATACATATATTATGTTACAATTCATCTTCCGGTAATTGGTTGATTCAAATGGCTCTGTAACAGGTTGTTGTGATAATAGGGAGTTCACTAAGTGCTACTGATATCTCTAAGGAGATCGCAAGTGTTGCTAAACAAGTCCACATTGCATCTCGATCCACCTCTAATGAAGAAGTTGCAATGGTACCAGGATATGACAACATTTGGCTCCATCCTATGGTATTACTTCCAATATTAGATTTGTTTCTTGGTCTCTATAACTCTTTTGATACAAAAAAGGGGTTCTAAAGGCTAGGCCTTTGAGCTCCTAGCCACGGATTATCAGTTCGAGTCCCGTCAGGGTCATTAAGCAAAGATTTTTTCTAGTTGTTATCTTTAGGCCCCATATGAAAAAAAGGGGAAGATCTAGAAATTCTCATCTCATGGTATGAGATAATTGGGAATATTGATACCAAGTAACTAATGCAGGTTGAACGTGCACATGAAGATGGTACGATCTCATTTCTAAATGGGTTCAAAATCGCTACCGACGTTATTCTACATTGCACCGGGTGAGTTTGTTAGATATACACATTTTAGGTCAGTTAACACTTTCCATTTTGTGGGTCCTAGTAGTATAAGTAATTGCTGGTACCATCTTGTTACCAAACCTATGTCTTATTAATTTTTGCAATTTAATAAGCATCTTTGCTTTCTCTATACATCCTACTGTAGACCGTCGCTCTAACATAACATTTATTGGGTTATTTTTCTTTGTGGGTTCCATTTATATGACGTCATGAGATTTTCTTTAAATACGTAGTATGATTCTTTGCTAGATGAGACACAATAATCATTTTTTCATTTCTTAATGTCAAACCTAGGTCCTATTTTTTAGGCCATTTACCAAATTTTGTTTACGGGTTCATACAACGCAAGGAGATCATATGTGATTGTGGGACCCATTTATCGAGAGATTTTCTTGAATCTCGGAACACATATAAGATGATCATCTTTGCTCTTTCAGGTACAAGTATTATTTTCCATTTCTTGATACCAAAGGCATCGTGACCGTTGATGACAATCGGGTGGGACCACTTTATAAGCACGTCTTCCCGCCATCATTAGCCCCTTGGCTTTCTTTCGTTGGATTGCCTTACAAGGTTACCTTTGTATTTTAACACATACATATCTGCATACATCCCATTTGTAGACTCCATCCCCTGGATCCCACCACCATATGGGAACGCACGTTTATTTCAATTATTGACGACTTGTTTTTCTTGATGATTGAATTTAAAGATTTCTCCATTCCCCCTGTTTGAACTCCAAAGCAAGTGGATAGCAGGCATATTATCAGGTCGAATTTCGTTGCCTTCACCTGAGGAGATGACAAAAGATATCGAAGCATTTTATTCATCGTTGCAAGCATCCAGTGTCCCAAAACGATATACCCATAATATGAGTGGCTATCAGGTACAGTTTCCGTAATTACATTTGAAATGTAAGATGATTTTTGTAGATTTAAGTTGTTTTTCGCAGTTTGAGTACAACGACTGGATTGCGGAACAATGTGGGTGCCCCCAAATTGAAGAATGGAGAAAGAAAGTGGATTACGGAACTTGTTTGGCCAGAAAGTTACGACCAGAGACTTATCGGGATGAATGGGAAGATGAGGATTTGGTTTTGGAAGCTTATCAAGATTTCCAAAAGCAAATTTCTTGTAAAGATGTCTCCTTGCAACTATAAAATTTCAACATCTGCTTTTATTTCTTTTCATTTGATCAAAAAGGGGTTATTTTTAGTGAAGTTGATTGATATGTTACATAAAGATTGTAACATTAATAAAACTTATTACAAAATACGTATTGGTTTTTTTGGAATAAACTGTGGGTTATTTTCCCTATAAAGTTATTTATGCATTACATTCTTTTTTCAATATTTTATTTAGTAACCGATTCAGAATTTCTCTTAATTGAGGTATGTATTGGACAAGCTTGTAGGCAAAACTCAATTGTGAATTGTTAGGACTGTGGGGTGCTTAAAAAACCGACCAACATGGTCAACCTAACCTAAAAAACCGAAAAATATCAATTCAAGTTTACCCGACACACAATCGATAATTCGATATGAAATAGGACAAAGAAGATCTATTAGGCTGAAATTGGGTTAAGACAATGTAACAAGATAACCCAATGAAAGTTTTAGGGTGCGTTTGGTTGTGAAAAACTGTTTTTATTTTCCTAAAAAACGTTTTCAGAAAATAGAGTTGAGTTTTCATTTTTAGTTTTCTATGAAAATTTTAGAAAACGTGTTTGGTTGATATGATAGAGTTTTCATTTTCCGTTGTAGAAAATTAGAGAACACGTTTAGAAAATTCATCTCAAGCTAAATGAAGCTCAAATTAGTAACCCCTCGGCTATTCCTACACCCTTACCAAACTGTAGCGCTTGGTTCGCAGAATGGAAGTCGGTGGAATTGGAATTCATCAAGGAATTTGACTTTGAAGGAATTGGAATTGGAAATTGACCATACATTTTGGTCGTGTTTGGTTGGATGGAATTGGAATTGGAATTGGAATTAAATTGTAAAAAGTAAGGTGAGCAAAAAACCAAAAATGTACTGAAACCGAAAATAAAAAACGGAAACCGAAATAAAAAAAACAAATCCAACATCGAAAGCAGTTCGGTTTTGGTTTCCATCTCGACTGAAAAAAACCGAACCGAGTCGAAAACCGAAATCGGTTCGATATCGGTTATGGTTTCCATCTCGACGGAAAAAACCGAACCGAACATACGTGGTTTCTTCAAATANATATATATAATTTGATTATTTAATTATATATATATATAATTTGATTATTTAATAAATAAAAAACCGAGACCGAACCGAATCGTAAAAAGATTTGGAATGAGAGAACGATGGATGGAGATGAGAAAGTCATGGACGGAGAAAATGAGAGGAAGGATGGATGATTCCAATGAATTCCATAGATATGGCTTGGAATGAGAAATTCCTTGATTTAAGGAATTTGAAGGAATTCGAAGAATTCCTTAGTTTTGATTCTGTGAACCAAACAACAACATGGAATTTGGTCAATGGAATTCGTCATTCCAGTTCCTTCGAATTCCATTCAATTCTGCAAACCAAAACGGCCTAATGTGTAGAAATGCCTTATATGAATGTGTAGAAATGCCTTATGTGTACTACTCACGAGACATCATCAACAATGGGCACCTATTCGCCCAAACGCTCTTGCAAAACCGATTTTTGCAAATGTCAAACACACTTAAACATTGCTTATTGGCTCTATTAAACATTGCTTTTTAATTTAGGATTTGATTCCATTTAGCATTTAGGTGTTCTGATTTTGATTTTGAGGTTTGATCTTGATCTTGATCTTGATTTTGGGGTTTGATCTTGATCTTAATATTAGTTTCGAGCATAATTCGTTATGGTTTGGATTTAATTCAGTTCATAGATGTTGAACATAGGTGATCTATTTATTCATCTTTTTGTTTGATTGGTTTCTGTGATGGGTCGGTAGTGGTGGTAGGATTGTTGTGGGTCGACCGATGTGGTGATAATAGGTAATAATCAAGAAAATTATAAACCATTCACATAATTGATTTATCATCTCATGGCCACATCTTATTTAATAATAAAATGATCATATTGCCCTCATGTGCAAGGTACATGGAAGATTTAACCGTCGGAATATAAATTTCTTCAACGTTTGGTCCTACCATTTATAAAATTTTTGTAGGGACCCAATTCGAGAAAATTTACAAACCACGAGGACAAAAATCACAGTTTACTTAGAAAAGTAAAACAATCTTATGTATTTGACTATCACAATTAAAACACCGGTATTTAAGGCACTGCGTTAAAATTAGGTATCGATGACCATACAACATTAATTCTAAGCATAGTCGTTCGATAAACGCCATAAATTTGTAGTCAGTGAACATTTGTCAAATGAAAAAAAGAAATGAGAAAAACTGCTAAATGCAAGCAACAAAAGTGACGTATAAGAAGTGTTTGTATTAAGTTTCTCATTCAATCACAAATTTGATGAAACTGAATATGATGCATCTGTTGGAACTCACATCAATTACATGACTTACACTTTGCAACATGCTTAAAAGTCACATCATTGACATGAACTATACTCGTAATTGAGATCCACTCGGTTACTATTTCCTAAAACGTTTTATTTATTTATTTATTTCTCCTTCAACACACAGGTTACATTAATCTGTTCTTCGAACGATATTCGGCATCATAAAAGTTATCATAGCTCGATATGGAGAAATCACTTTTAAACTCATTTTTTTGGTTTGTTGATTCTGTTTTATAACATTTCATGAAAAAGTTATAATTTTAATAGTTTTTCTTTTCTAATTAATTACATGTTCAAGATGATAATTACATTTTACTTATGTAAGAACATACTTGCAATGAATCGATAAATCTCTAACACCACATGATATATAACATGTAAACCCAAACCATTTTTATAGCAGAAGTACTTTGATCTTTGGCTCTATTTTATTATAATACCTTCGTCATAAAATATACCAGTGATGGCTAATACCTATCGAAAATTAAACATTTATTGATCATTTTTATTAATATTATAGGATCCTCATATTTTAATAATATGTGGAGAACATAGACGTTAACACAAGGACATGTTATAAGTACCATGTTCATGCATTGAAAATTAAATATTAGATGTGACTTTTATAAAAAAATGTTAAATTGACGATGACTTATAATACAAATTCACAATTGATAGATGCAATTTTTACAAGTTTTTAGTTCTAATAGTTATATGTGTCACGTGATGCTTTATCTAGCAACTTTTACATAGTTATGTTCAACACCACATAGTTAATGAGAGACATGGGCGGACCTAGTGCGTGCATGGGATATGGTGGCACGTGCCACCGTATCGTTCCTCTGTCGTAGTGGAAAAAATTACAGGGACATGAAAGACGCCACCGTATCTATATGTTGTGTGCCACCATATATATATATATATATATATATATATGTTAAATCCCGTAAAAACCAAATTATTCGTAAAAACCCGTGAGAACCAACTAAAAAATAAAATTTTTTACGATTTTTTTATATCAAATGTTAGAATTTGAAATATTGTTTCACATATATTTTTCTTCATAGGTGAGTATCATCCATGAATTTGTTTTATCATATGAATCAAATTTTTGTTTATTTTCGATTCATCATATGAATAGAAAAATTATTTTTTACATGGATGATACTCAACTTATGAAAAAAATATATGTGAAACAATAGTTAAATTCGTAGTCTTTGATGAAAAAGATCATGTAAAAAAACAATTTTCAGTCGGTTCTCATGGGTTTTTACGAATAATTTGGTTTTTATTTGATTACTATATATATATATATATATATATTTAAATTGCAATAAAATTGTAAGTTTTCCTTGTTAGAGTTGGTTAGTTCATTGGTTTTCAAACATGAGATCTTGTGTTCAAATCTAGTTGGAATCATTTTTCTAGATTTTAGCTTTTAATTTTTTAGATTTATTAGTTCCTTGCTTTTTTGTGTTCAAATCTAATTGGAGTAATTTTTCTAGATTTTAACTTGTAATTTCAGATTTATTGTGTTTGTAACAAAAATTTACATTAACAAGACTCGAACTTGAAACCTTACATTTGAAAAACAATAAGCCAACCACTAAACTAGCATTGATTTTGTAAAAAATATCTCCATATATGTTTCTTATAGTCAAAAGAGCGTGTATATATGTGCAACAGAAATTTGAAAATCAAAGAACTAATCGTCAAACCTGCTATATTGTGGAAATAAATTGCCTTATTTGCAATGAAGTTTTTATGCTTAAAAATTCAGTTTTAACGAATTTCAGTATTGTCATGTATGTTAGTAGAATGGTTGCTTTACAACAAAACATAAATACTATTCATCAATAATATTGATCTCTTATTCATTTGTAACATCAACAAATTGAGTTAAACCATAACCTTAGGTTATTGATGATATATGTTACATTTTAAGGTAGCAAGATTGATATATTACAAACACTTAAAAGAATGTTTGATCAAATGTGGTTTTGAGTCAAAATCACAAACGACAGGTGCATATACGGTTTTAATTAATCCTTTCCAAAACCCCAATCCAAATTTTACTTGCCTCAAATTGACAAATGCATAGTTGTTGTTTTTACCTAACACTTATTAAAATATATAGTCAATTGCATGATTAGTATTTATAATCAAAAGTTCAAAACACATTCCAAAATATATTTTTGATAAAGGTTGATTATCGGTAACCACAACTAGTCTCACACAGAACCCGCTTCTAAGGATATCAATGTAAAAGACATCAATTGCGTTTCTTACAGGATTGTGTGAGAAAAAGAGTTAAGATGAGAAACGTAAAAAGAAATTTGGACCACTGATTACTTTTAATCTCACCCCATCCAAGAATTGCATTTTTCGCAAAAATTGATCCGGTGCGTCTTATTAGTGTTGATCTTCTATTAAGATTAATCCATCCAAGGGTGAAAATCCATTTTTACCATTCTCACCATACTCACCATAATTTATCTTCTCATTGGAACCCAACTATATATATATATATATATATATATATAAAGAG
>LUCG01202235.1:0-12046 GCA_001633085.1 Carthamus tinctorius | reverse complement strand
TTTGGATGGACTAGCTTATAAGCTAGCTTATAAGCTAGCTTATTTTTGCCAAACACAGCCTTTGTATTTTCATTGAATTCAGTTATTCTGGCATGATCCAAGTCTACAAAAATATTTGTGGTGCTTTTTACGGTTAATAAACCCCAGAAAATATGAATAAACAGGTAAGGATTGTTTTTAAGTAGTTGTAATTTTTATTACGTTTGGAGTCCTTGTTTTTAAATATAATATTCAATTATCGTGAAAAATAATTTGTTTTATCTTATTCATGTAAAATTTGAAACTAGAATTGGAACCTACAACCCTTTCTATCTCTTGTATTAGATTATTTGGTGCTTTGATAAGATAAAACAAATTATCTTTTATTAAAGCATCAAGTACGACCGTATTTAATAATTTTCAGTATTCCTATTCTTTGTTTCTCTCTTTCCACCTGGAATTTTGTTAACTTACTTTGTCACTAATAGTAATCGCCATTGTTGGAGCACTATACCATTTGAAAACATCCAAAAGTAGAGAGTGAAAGGGAGAATTCAACCCTAGAAATTAGCTAGTGTTTTATTGAAAACTTGAGGTAAATAATGATGGTAAACTGTTGCTAATTTTTCGAATTAATTTTTATATTTTCTTTTATTTATTCTTTATTGAGTCCAATCTTTACCGTTAGATACTCCGCATCAAGTCACAAAAAAGATGGTATAAAACTGACAATTGATTTCATATTTTTAATTTTCTCACAAAAAGTTTATCTTTCAATGTGGAATTTGTCACAAAAAGCTAGAGGCTATCCTTCTTTAACAAGAAATAACACTTTATAAAAAGAAAAATAAAAGCAGAAATCAGTGCTCCTGTATATTACTAAGGCTATCAGTAATGCAACCCTTTTAGCCCTTTTAGCCCCCAAGCCTATTCTGTCACATCTGCGTCACATCAACTTTATCATAAACCCACTATAAGGCTATGCATAGCGGATGGTTGGGCTGGATAGGCTCGTGCCCAGCAGGCTGGCAGGCTCGGGTGGCATCGGCTACGCGGCCAGCGGGCTGGGCGGCATCAGGCTCAAGCGGTGTGCCCACACCATCCCCGACCGCTGTGTTGTGTGTGTGTGTGGTGTGTTGTATTAATTAATTAAATAATTAAAAAGTGAGAGGGTTGGGAGGGTTCGGGTACTAAACAGAGAGGGTTCCATAGGGCTTATTGTGGGTTTATGGAAAAGCTGATGTGTCGCAGATGTGGCAGTGAAGATCAAGAGGACTCGGGTACTGATAGCTTAAGCCCTCTGGAGCCTTTTGTGCTTAGTACTACAACCCACTAAACCATATACCCAATTCATATATTTTGTAAATAAAAGAAAGACTATCTTTACCAAAATGTATCCAACTTTACCCTTATTTTTATTGTATGTATCCAACTTCAAAATGTGTCATTGTATGTACTATACTTTCAAAATATGTTATTGTATGTAATATTGCACTTATTTACTGTTGAAATAGTACATGTAATAGCATGTTTTTTAAAAGTATAGTACATACAATAACACATTTTTAAAAGTATACTACAAGCAATAATACTTTTTGAAAGTATAATACATACAATAGCACATTTTGAAGTTAGATACACATAATAGGAATAAAGGTAAAGTTGGATACATTTTAATAAAGATAGAGGGAAGATGGTAGAGAAGATAGAGAGAAAGGATAAGAGAGAGAGAGACATGGAGCTGGGCTTCATCTGTGTCGAAAAGCTTCAAGGGAAGCCGAAAGCCGAGCCCGACTCCAGCCCGCCGAATTCGTACCTCAGCCCGGTGGGCCCTAGGCCCCCCGGTACGCATGGCCTAGGTGGTAACGCTCTGAATTGGTCAGAGAAGAAGGCTTTGGAATTTGGCATGTGTTTTTAAAAGGTCTGAACGGTTCACTTGGGTCTGATTCGCTCCATCGGCGCGCACCTCTCCGTCGTCGTCCACTGTGAAACAACCATCTACCAGAAGTGCTCCAACAACACTCCCGCTGCTCGCATCTCTTCTCTTGATTTGAAGATCTCAATTTCTGGATTTGAGGTGACTCTCCTGATTTGACCTAATTCGATTATGTGATTTTGGTTTCACTGTAGTTTTTGATTGAATGATTACAAGTTATATACGTCGCTTTAACCCTAAATGCTGCTTTGCCGTAATTGAATGCTGAAATTGTGAACAATTCTGACATTTTTGTCACCTGTGTGTATTGATGATCTCGTTTTCTCTTGAACTCAAACGGGACTATCTAAGCAAGAACTGCAGTTTCGATGGAATTACTCATGGAGGAAGATGAATTAAGAGTTGATGGATTGAAAAAGGGTGATTTTGACAGCAATCAGACAGAGAACCCTGCCTCTGATTTTAATGCTAAGAACATGGGGTCCACCCAAGAGAATCAAGCTGAAGATAGTAATGCTGAAGAAGAGTATGATGATGAGGAAGAAGAAGAAGACACAGAAGAAACATATGCATTGGGATTTGATGGAGAGATGGATCCCTTGGCTCTCACTGAGGATGATGCTTTTGGAGTTCAGGCTTATGAGTGTTTGGAACAGCTGGGACATGAGTATGAAGCTTTGGCCGCAAAAAAGCGTAAAGAAAACCTCAATTACAATCATCCAGGGTAATTATCATCATTTTTCTCATTTTCAGGTTGTTATTTGGTTTACTTCTTCTTCTGTCATTGCTCTCTATACAATTCCATTCCAATACAAACCATTATATTTTTTGGTCATGGTTTCGAATTTGGGAAAATTAGCTCTGTTTGGCCCTTTAGGCGGCCTGATATATTAAAGCCTACAATTTTGCAAAAGTAAAAGCTTCTCTATTATTGAGATTGAGAGATGAGGGATTCTATATTAATATAATCTTGTTATAATGAACTTCTTTAACCTGGGGGATAAAATTGTCAATATGACATGTTAGATGCAAATAGAAGTTCAGCTGGGTTCTTATATTTATTTTATCAGAGAATATATGTGAATCTGAAGTACAAACTCACGACTCCTGAATAGTCTTTTGCCTTACACAGCCATACCATAATACAAAAGGCATGGCTTGTTAATGGGTTGCACCTTAACAAGATGCCTATAGATTTGAAGGGGTTGGGCACACGGACGTGCTATCGGAGCCTTTAAAAGCTTGTGGTCTATGAAAACTATTTATGTTATTGAGTATACGTAAATTGGTCTCTCTCAGGGTTGAAGAGTCTTTCTTTATGCAACCTCTCAAACCAAGCTTAAGCTTAAGCTTGAACTTCTAGTGATATGTGGCATGAAAAAGATATAATATTTAAATTGTTTGTGCCAGAATGCCACCAGAAAAGAAGTTGAGACAAGAGGATTTTCCTGGAGCAAGCTTTGAGGATTTAATGGCAGAAATGACATATGGAATGAGAAGAAAATCAAAGAAGGTATGGAATTGCCTACCCATTCTCTTTCAGGCTTGTTTCCAACTAATGTTCGTTTTATAAAGTGAGAGCTGAAGGTTTTATGGAGTTCCACACTTCCATGTACTCATGAAACCAACCCTATTCAGTTTCACCATTGCGCTGATGATTTCATGAACAGAAAGTTTTAAAAGATGTACCAGGTTAAATAAACAGTTTTGCGCTTGTTAGTCTAGTTAGGTATCACCCATCCTTCGGTTCACAATAGTACTATATAGTCATGTTTGCGTTGAACAATTTAAAACACTTTGAAAACGGTCCAGGTCATGATCTTAAATTGTCAAATGTTGTAAGCATGGTTTTGAAAAGTGTGGGAGGAGGCATCCAAAAAAAGCATTTTAGGGGGCACCTCCAATGGGATGAAACGAAGCTGCTCTGTGATATTGCAGATGAGTTGAAAGACTATGATCCCCCCCTTCCCACTTGATATCTACTTGCCCTAATGAATATGTAGGAGAAAACCTACAAGCTTATATTTGCACCATGGTCTGCCAAAAGTAGAATCCGGGAAGGCTTTGGAAAAAAGTTCTAAACTAGAGGGACCTCCTACCGCACGACAGATTAACTACAGGAATGTCACTGTCGTACGCCTTGGGTGTTAGAGTGGGCAAAGCCAATGAGGTGGTGGGCGGTATTGACGTGGTTGCCTCTTTTAGCCAAGTGGTTCCTTCCATGTATTGTTCAATAAAAACTAAAAAATGTAAAGCCTAAAGTCAATCATGAACAACATTTTTTCTTAGTGCTTTTCTGAGTGTTTTTTCTCCCTCTCTCAGACAACCGCAAGCATAAACATATTATATTCTTTTTCCTGTCGTGCTTTCTCTCCCACTCGGTGCACAAAAAACAAAACTACTTAATGCTGCAAATAGTTTCTTGATTATTAAATATGTAAACTGAATAAATGCTTTTTGCGTTGAGAGGATATTTTCTTTTTCTTGTAATGATTGGTCAAGACTTTAGAATGCACGTAGCACATCATGCGGTTGTTTTTGGGTTAAGATTAGCGCAATTAAATTACCTTTTAAGTTATGTTTACATATAAGGCCTTGTAAACTAATCTTTAATCTCTAATGTTTTGTTAGTACTTTATTGTTTTTGTTAAATTTACATGATTTTAGCTGCTTTTTTGCTCAACATGTACCTTTCTTCCAAGATTTTCATTTCAAGAAACCTCTTGCATCAATGTATTGTTCTAAGTTTCTGGTTGCTAACTATATTGTAGTTCACCTTATGATTTTTGATGAATGCCATTTGTGGCAGGTTAAGAAAAGAGGTAGGAGGAGGGGATCAAAGAAGAAAGTTAGTCCAGAAATTACACGCAAATTAGGTGATGCTACGCTATACTATGCGCATGGCCGATATGAAGAGGTACAGTGATATGTTGCCTTTAATGTGTTGGGTGGTTGGCATGTTAACTCAAATTCTACAATTAGTTCCACTTCTTTCATTTGTGGTTGTCATGTTTCAGACATCTTGGTTATGTTTATATTTGGTTTATCTTTGCATGTTCATTTTTGTTCTCGTTCGTAACGGTGTGTTCTTTTTTTAAACCTAGGCCATACCTCTGTTGAAGGAAGTCATTATGATGGCACCAAATTTGCCTGAGCCTTATCATACTCTTGGCCTTGTATATAATGCTATTGGGGATAAAAGGAAATCTGTGGGCTTTTATATGCTTGCTGTAACGTTGAACCCGAAGGATGCATCCCTCTGGAAGCTACTTGTTACTTTGTCTTTGTGAGTTTTCTTGCAATATAATGTTATATCTATGTTGTGTTTTGTTTTCATAATAGCGTACTTGCAACTTTATTGCAATATACTAAAAAACTGGACTTCATCTTAAAAGCAAGTGAACACACAGACGGGGGTGATGTAGTTTATATTGGGCTTACTATCTTTTAAAATGGTATATTGCTAACAATTACTAACGTCACTCTTACTAGCTAATTTTATAAGTTTGAGATATTCCTTCTCCGTATTGTGTCTCTAACAAAAATTCCATTGGGTTTTTTAGATGCAAAGAATGATAAATCTGACTACATAAGTCTCGAAATGCAGGGAACAAGGATACCGTGGACAAGCCCGACATTGTCTTGACCGAGCAATAAAAGCTGATCCTGAAGATATGGGTCTTAGATATCACCGTGCCTCGCTTTTTCTTGAGCTAGGAGAACATCAGAAGGCTGCGGAATCATATGAGCAAATTTGGAAACTTCGTCCTAAGAATGTTGAAGCACTGAAAACAGCAGCAACGGTTTGGAACTACATATCTATATGCATATTTACTTAAATTGTGCTCTTCACAAGCAATATGTTTTGCATGTTCTTTTTTTCTGTGTTGTCTTTTGATGATTGTTTGTTAGGTAGTTTCTAGATGAGTTTTCCATGTTCCGGTATGGCCTAATTAGTGGCAGTTAACTTTTTGCTTATTTTCCAGTTGTACCAAAAATGTGATCAGCAAGAACGCAGCATCAACATACTGGAAGACTATTTAAAGAAGAACCCAAATGACGCTGATCCGAGTGTAGTTCATTTATTGGCTTCGGTGCTTATGTCAGGAAATGCCCATGAGAAAGCTCTTCACTGGATTGAGTATGCACAGCAGACGTATTCTGTTGGTAAAGAATTACCACTTGAGCTCTTGATACAAGCAGGAATATGCCATGTTCATCTTGGAAACATGGAAAAAGCGGAGGTTTGTTTATATTTATATGATTTTCTATTGTCAGTTGCATAACCCTTATTATCCTACATTTTGTTCATTATCTATTCCTTGCACAAATATGCACCCCATATACTCGAGCTTTCAGATGTTATATGATGACTTTTAGCTTTTATACCCGCAGCTGACGTTATTTATTGTCAAATGATGTGTAGGCTTTCTTCAGTGTGTTTACACAAGCGAATGTAAATGATCGCTCACATCTAATTATTGATGTTGCAAACTCATTCTTTTGTCTTAAGCACTACGTATCTGCATTGAAGTACTACCTGATGATAGAAGGGAATGATGGTGGGAACAAAGTAAGTCATATCAATACCCTCATTTAACCCGTTGTGGTTTATTTTCTTCACTATCTATTCCTTCACATGTTTCTTTCTGCATTCTAGTTAGTTAAATATCACAACCTAAAAGTTGCCTTTTATCTCTTGTGATTCCCCTCTTCTTAGAAGGGTAATTCAGGGTTTCTAGAGTAGTACGGGTAAGAAAGGGTATAGGACTATAGGGTATCCTTGTGATGCCTCATAATAAATAGGGAGGCCGTGGGAGTGAGAAAAGCATCCATAAAATATTTAGAGAGAATGTTTGTGTACCAGATACATTAAGTTGAACAATGTATTTTTATCAAATACATCTATGTGGTAAAATACAGTTTTTTAACCAAATACATTAAGTTGAACAATGTACTTGTTCAATGTTTTTCCAACCTTTTAAATCCGTAGTTTTCTATAATACCTATTTTGTTTCGTCGAGGCTGTCATGTCTTTTAGGTTGTGTACTCTATAATTTTTGTATTCTGTTTGAAGATTGTGATGCTAGGATATTTGTATGTTGGTATTCTTTGATATTTCCACTCATGTCTTTCTTTGCTCTGTCCAACATCGATGTCCCTTTTAGAAATGGCATGCTTTTAGACTACTTACCAGGGTATCAGTCTTCCTTTTGATTATCTAATGTGACGGCAGTTCAATGATCTGACTTTTACCATTGCTGCTCTTTATAATGCTTTTTTTTCTCTACTATTATTGGTAACTTATGTCTTGAATGAGAACCTTTCTAGTTTGGGAAGGGGGATGCTCAATGTGGGATGAGGTTGTTATATATATGAGCTTACATGCCGAGTTGGTACTGGCTCAGTCTTGCTGATTCTTTATTTATATGATTTTCTTATATTAAATTTTGTGAAGGGCCAACTATATATGAATGTGGGGAGTTGTTATTCCTTCCTAAGTGAAAGAACACAAGCAATTAACTACTTCTACAAAGGTATGGTTGAATCTTTGTATATGGGTGTTCGTGAAGTTTCTAGAACGTATTTTGAGGTTGTATGACTGTTGTCGACATGACCTTTTCGTTTTAGATTTGATTGAAGTGTTGGTGCATTATCAAATTAATTCTCCATTATATTTTCTTGACAGCCTTGCATGAAGATGAAGGGAACATTGATGCTAGGTTGGATCTCGTGTCGCTCCTCTTAGAAGAAGAAAAAGAAGATGAAGCCATATCTGTACTTTCTCCTCCTGATTCAGGTTTACTGGATTTTGTGTTGGGGAATTTTCTTTCACAGAATCGGTCAATTGGTTTTTATTCTCATTTTTTACTTCACATTTTCAGGATCAAAAGTCGGACAAACCTCTGATAAGGGGAAACAGTGGTGGAATGATAAAAACATAAAGTTAAAGCTGTCTTCCATTTATAAATCGAAAGGGATGACTGAGGCCTTTGTTGATGCAATATTTCCGTTGGTTCGGGAATCGCTGTATCTTGAAACTATTCAGCGAAAGGTGATTTTGCACTTAGTTTTCATTAATTAGCTAATACTTAGCTTTTAGTCACAGTTTTATCCATTTGTATTTATGCTTACCTTATAAAATGTTATGGTTTTTAGAGAGAAAGAATGGTAAGGCACAACAAAAGAGTGGATTCTTTTGTAGCATTATTATAAATAATAACTTACTATAATTATTAGCACTTTAGGGGTCTTACCAACTTTTCCAGCCAAAGACTGTGAGCTACATTTAAATAAATGGCTACAATTGACTGTTTTAGTCTACCGAGCATGTGCATGTATTATTTCATTCTACTTAGAAGATGCTTTTTGCATATGTTTTGATAAAGAGTTGATTCAATAGGTTAGATCAAAGAAAAGGCTAACAAGAAGCGTGTTGTATAAAAGAGTTCAAGTACTAGATGACCATCAAGATGACAGCATATTCCAAGGATTCCGTCCTATTGTTTCGTCTTCAGATCTGTAAGTGTCTGCCCGTCTGTTACTTATTTAGATTTTGCTCAAGGACATTAATAATGTTGTGGTGAATGCAATATGCTATCTGCTGCGTGCAAAACACATAATGGTTACCCATGCTGCTTTTATATAATTTTTTTCCCCGCTGGCTGTTAAACAGGACTTGCTATGGCAGTGCTTTTCTCTATGATCTATCTTGTAATTAAGGCTGTGTTTGGCAAAATAAGCTAGCTTATAAGCTAGTCCATCCAAACATGTACCATAAGCTAGCTTTTTGAAACACTACTTTGAATAGCTTTTTGGGAGCTTTTTGTAGCATTTTCCAATTATACCCTTGTTAATGTTAATTATTAAATTCAAAGATACCCTTTTTGGTCATTTTACATATTCATAAGCTAGTTTTTACCAAACATAATTTGTTCATAAGCTAGCTTATCAGCTACTAGCTAGCTTATCAATCAACAGCTAGCTTATCAGCTATTAGCTAGTTTGCCAAACATAGCCTAACAAAACAGTTTTTTTACTTTAACCTAGATCCACTAGTTTCTCTCTTTAGCTTAAATTTTCATTATTCGAAAATGAGGAACTGTATATGGGTTCAAGTTTCTGTTATCAAATATTTTGATTATTCGAATATTTTGAGATTGGAAAGCACGTTTAGATAACAGATCAATTAGACCATAGCACAACTAAATTTTAGCTTTCAAATTTCACTAGTCACCAGAAAAGTATCAATGGTCTTCAACTAATTACCGTCAACTTTATATTATTGACCTATATTTATTAATTTCTCATTAAACTATAATCATTTTCTTTGTGTGCATTTATTAGTTTAAGTAAAGTAGTTAAATGTAATTTTTGTATCTTATTTAACTATTATAATTGTTTGTGTATTAATTAGTTAAATTTAGTAAATTAGTTGAATTTGTATTTTTTGTATCTTATAACTTTATCATTTTAACTATGACATTTTATGTGTATAGTAGTTATTGTTATTTTTGTAGATAGTCGATTTTTTAAATTTTCAACCAAATAGGGAAAATGTGTCTAGATCACATTCTATTTGGTTAGAATGGTCTGATAAATAGCAAGTATTTTTTACAAATTCAATGGAGATTAATTTCTGACAACATAAAGGTGTTTCAGGATTTATTCTTAGGATAGAGCTTATTAACGTTTATTGCTATATCGTATTGGCAATTTTTCAAACTTTGCATCTTTGACACATTTGCACTCCATCTTGCAACTGAAATATTCATTTATTTAATGTTCATCAGGTCGAAAGCTATTCGAGCAAAGAGGTTGCTTCAGAAAAAGGAAAAGGAAAGAGAAGAAAAACGAGCTGCAGCATCGACTAGTGGAGCAGAGTGGCACAGTGACAATTCAGATGATGAATCTCCTGTAAGTAATCCAGACTTTCTCATATGGCTGGATGAAACAAGTAAACCCTTCTTATCTAATTAAGTTGCTTAATTGTCCATGTGGCAGGCATATAGAGAACCTCCTCTGCCTAATCTCTTAAAGGACGAGCAGCAACTTACGCTCATCGTAGATGTGAGTGCTTTCTGCTTCCTCTTCTTTTTTGTGGTACCTGAATTAAGACTATATTACATTCTTGATTGAAATTGTTAACTGAATTCTGCTTTTTTCAATGGCTGCGTGAATATTTTTACACATCTGTACTTGTGTTATTTGTAGTTGTGCAAAGGATTAGTATCAGTGCAAAAATACTGGGAAGCTTTGCAAATTATCGATTCGAGTCTGAAGTTGGCACACAACACTCTAACAACAGAGAAGAAAGAGGAGCTTCGGTCACTTGGAGCTCGTAGGTCTCAGTTTTTAAAATACTGTCTTTTTTCTCGAAATAATTTGCAAGCATGACGTGGTTTTCCAGTTTCTGGGAAACTATGTTCAATAAAAAATATATGCATTTTAGCAATAAAACACAGGTACAAGAAATATAAATAATGATTCCATCAAATTGTATTCCATGGTAAATGCCTTATGCAAAAAAGGGGGACTTAGATGAAACTTGTTTTTGTTGTCCTCAGAGATAGCATATAATATTGATGGTCCTACAAATGGATGGGATTGTGCTCGATACATTGTTAGCCAAAATCCTTACAGTGTTGCCGCATGGAATTGCTACTACAAAATTATGTTACGGTACATACTTTATATATTACGAACATATACTTGATCTTTATGTTGAATTACTTTTAATTTATACATATACACACTTCTTATTGGTGTTTATTCTTTTTCTTTAATAGATCCAGGATAGATAAGCATAGTAAATTCGTGCACGAGAAATCTGTTAAGCATGAAGATTGTGTACCAGTCAATTTAATCAAAGGACATCACTTTACAATGGTTAGCCAGCATCAAGCTGCTGCAAGATATTACTTGAAAGCGTATAAATTGATGCCTGAGAATGCTTTAGTCAATCTTTGTGTTGGTACGATTTTTTCTTGATGAAATATCGTTAATCAGATACAAAGATGCCGTATTTCATTTTCATATCATAATGATTTATTAACTTTGGTTTTTTTCTTTCAAGGGACGGCTCTAATCAATCTAGCTCTTGGATTGCGACTTCAGAATAAGCATCAATGTGTTTTGCAAGGTTTAGCTTTTCTCTACAACAATCTCCGCCTTTCAGAAAACAGTCAGGTGTATCTCATTATCCTTCATCGTTCTCGTTGGATTATTTGTTGGAATTTACGTATAAATACATTTAGCAATGAAAACTTATTTTGTTCTATATATAGTTTTTAGTCTAAACATTGACTGAAGTGGCTGTTGCAAATGGTTATATTACAGGAAGCGTTATACAACCTAGCACGGGCCTATCACCATGTTGGTTTAATTACGCTTGCGGCAACGTACTATGAGAAAGTGCTCGCCATTCATCAGAAAGATCACCCGATACCGAGGCTGCCCAATGATGGTCCGGAAGCCATGGATGATCTGAGGCCTGGATATTGTGATCTTAGAAGAGAAGCGGCTTACAATTTGCACATCATCTATAAAAGCAGCGGTGCCATGGATCTTGCTAGGCAGGTGCTTAAAGATCATTGTACTCTTTAAGATATGTTAGTTTACGATTCAGCATTTGGTAGATTTTATCAGAAGACTCGAGTGAAATTGGTTTTGGGTTTGTTTAAAGAACACTAGCCTTTAGGTCATTTTACATAGTCATCTAATCGTATTGTAGCTAGTTTTTCGAACGTGGCTAGTTTATCAGCTAACAACAACTAACTTATTAGTTAACAACTAGGGCTTCAACTAATAGCTAGCTTATGAGTATTTTACTATATAGTACAATAAAATTTTTGGCTTTGATTAATTGAAGCAGGATTTATATGTTATGAACCTTGAACCAGACAGCATCCCAGCATTGCCCATCGTGCATGAATCAACTCGAAGGCTTGGAAGAAGTCCATTGTTTCTTTCTGTATTTGAGTGCTTAAATTTAGGGGTCGTTTGTTAAACACTTATCGGGGTAAGCTTTTACCAATGTCCTTTATCTTATTGATTGAGCATGGTGTGAATAGGGCTGGCAATTTCCGACACGACCCGCCAACCCGACACGACACGACACGAAAATAAAAG
>LUCG01202201.1:0-12563 GCA_001633085.1 Carthamus tinctorius | reverse complement strand
AGGACTTTTCTGGTACCATCACCCCATTATTCTCTACAATGATGGGAGTGACCACAAACCAAGATGAGGGGTCAGGCTTGCAGCCCACACATTCAAGCATACCCACTGAAACTCTACCCACACCTTCCACCACCACAATTCCTCAGACTCCTATTGATCAAAACCCACCCCTTCACTCAAAAAGTACACTTGAAAGCCCAAAGGAGTTCCATCCTCCTCTGGTGCTACAACCCTTAAGCCTAACAGCCCTCAAGTGGAGCATTCTCCACTTGAGAATATCTAAAGGAAAACCCATGGAGTGTCTCCCAACTCTAAGAAGGTGCTCACAAAGNCTAAGGAGAAGGATGGGCATGTGGGCTGTGAGGCTCACACTACTGTGTCACCACAAGGTGGGCCTTAGGACAGTGTGAACATCAATAAGACCTTCCCCACGGCAACTTTAGATGAGAAATCATCTAAGGGTCCCAGGTGCCAAGAAACCATGGGGGTAGAGAGTGCTTTTGCTAGGCAAAAGGTTCTACTAAACCTTCCAATGATCCTTCAAGGGTGGTAAAAACACCCAAAGGAGGTGATGATAGATATACCTATAACGAATTGATGGAAGCTATTGGTACTATTGCAAACGAAGGGGATGAAACTGCTGCTAGACTCAAAGAGATGGAGAAGCTTGTCAGAGTGCAGAATTCGTTGATCAAGTCTCAACAGGGTCAGATCTCCCATTTAAAAAGGTTGGTTTATGGTTTGATGCAAAAGAGAAGAAGAAGGAGATCAGCAGCTGCTTCCACAAAGGGGGAGAATAAAAGGAGGATGAACCCATTAAGGGGGAGTCAATTGGTGATGAATTTGTGAAAGCAGCAGTATCTGAAGACAAAGCAGCGGTATCTGAGAAGGCAACAATATTAAATGAACAAGCAGCAGTATCCACAGAACCAGCAGCAATATCAACTCAAAAAGCAGCAGTATTGGATGATGAACAGGTTGCTCTAGAGGCTTTGATCAGGCTACCACAAGCTACTCCAAGGCCATTCCTAAAGCCAAGGGGTAGTTATTAATGAGGAAGTTGCATTGAAGAAGAAGAAAGAGCAAGTGGTAGAGAGCAAAGACAAGGGAAAAGGGATCATGGTTGAGGAACCAAAGAAGAAAAAGTCTAAGAGGATCCCTGATGATATGGAAGAGCAACTCTCAATGGAGGCAATTCAGAGGCTGCTTGAGAAAGAAGAAAAGGAAAGAGTTGAAGAGAAGCATAAGGGAGAATACCAAAATGCAAAAGATTATGTGTTTGCAAAGCAAGTACAAGAAAAGTTCAATGTTGAAGTTACCAAATCCAAGAGGTCACAATCAATAAAGGTGACAAGGAGGGATAGGCAACCAAGCAAAACAGTTCAAGCTAAGCATATGAGAGAACACATGATTAACTTCTTGAGGGTGAATGTTAATGTGAAGAAGGAAGTTTTTGACAAGTGGTCTTATTAGAAGGTGGAAGCAATGTATAAGAGAGAACATGAAAGACTGCAAGGGGACTGGGAAGCTAGAGAGAAGGATGAAAGAATGATGAAGGAAAGGCAGGATGTGGTGATTCAAAGACCATTTCCTGATCCTGAAGATCAAAGAGAGGAAGAGACTGTTGAGCATGAAGAAGAAGCCAATTGTGAAAGAACCCTCCAAATTAGCTAAAGCAATTAGGTCTATGAAGAGGAAGAAGACCATTGCTCAAAGGGTTGTGAAAAGAAGAAGGGTTGATGAGCCAAGCATGGAAAAGACAGTTGAAGATGCTACTACTCAAGGTAGTGTTCCAATGAATGCAGTCCCTATCAGCTCAAGGATTCCCAGGATTGTACATTGGGATATCTACAAGAGCAACCACAGGTCATTTTTAAGGGTGAGAAGAGATGATAAGAAATATGAAGTATTTCCCAAATTTCACATGTTTGTGGCACAGTGTTCTAGAGTGGATTTGGAAGAATTGTATGGGATTAGACTGGAGAAATATGAAGATAGGTTGGGTAAAGGATAAATAGATGAAATAAGGGTGACTATGGAGTTATTGCAGATTTTGTTTGAAACAGAGCTAAAGAGGATTGAGAAGCACAATGTTACTAGCTGGATGGTTTATTTTAAGTGTCAAGTGTTTATGCTTACACTTGAGAATGGACACAGGGAGTACTACTTTCTTGATAAAGAATATGATCTGGGATATCTTAAGCTAAATGACATTTTGAAGAGAAAAGGAAGGAAGAAGAAGTTGACAGATTTGGAAAAGACTTTCTTGCAGAAGATTAAAGATCAGAAGAAGAAATTTGAGAAATCTTCAAAGAAAGCAGAGGATGAAGAGATTCAAGATGATGAAGAGAATGATTCTACTAAGAAGATTGTAGAATGGTGTGTTGTGGAGCTAAGTCACAAGCCTTACTACAAGATTATTCGTGAAGATGACAGTAAAAGAATTCTTGAAAACTTTTCTGAAGTGGTTAATGAATGTTCAAGAGATGATCTGGAAGACATGTTCAGATATGGAATGCATGTGTATGGAGCTTTCTTTGAGGTTGAAGAACTAGAAGCAGAGATAACCAAGAAGATTTTGAAAACCTTGGAGTATTTTTGTATGTTATTTGAACTAGAAAGGGTCACTCACTTGATAGCTCAAGAGGTTGAAACAATAAGTGAATGGAGATTGTTTGAATCAAGTGGAGTATATGTGCTGACAGTGAATGGTATTCAATCGGAGTACTATTTAGTTGAGAAGACTTACGATTTCAGTATGGCTAAAATTCAAAAGATGGTGGATCAAAGGCTGAAGTGCAAGGTTGGTTCAGTAATGGGTGAGAAGTTGGTTGAGAAGATATTGATACAAGGAAACTTAATCCCTTGATAATGGAGATTAAGTTTAGGGGGAGATTGTTAGGATTTTTGATGTATTTGTTTTCTTTCAAAGTACTGTAAAAAGATTTTTGTGCAATGAAAGATTCAAGTGTTTAGAAATACTACTGCTAAAACCATGTATGAAAGATACTACTGCTGCTGTAGTAATGTTGAAGACTAACAGTAGTATTGATTACTACTGCTAGAAGACCGATGATGAAAGTGATGCTTATTGAAGACCAACAGTAGTAATGAAAATGCTGCTCATAAGCTACTACTGCTAGTTAGTACTGCCAGTGCAGTTAGTACTGCTTTTGTTCTTACTACTGTTTGGATGTTTCTTGGAGAAGAAGATCGAAGATAACTTTGAAGAAGATTTAATTGAAGATTTTGTTTCTTTTAATAGTTATCTTGTTACTTGTATAAATAGTTGGTAGATCTTTATTTTGTAATAGTTAGCTTTTGAGAGATTGTTGAGTGAGAGAAAATTTAAGCCTCAAGATTGTTCTTGATCCATGCAATATAGAAGTGTTGCACGTCTATTGAATTTATTTAGTAGATTAGGGCTTTTGATTGTAATCATTCGAGTTTCAGTTAATATACAAGTGATTTGCTTTCCATTGTTCTTAATTGATTGTTAAATTGTTATTCCGCAAAGTTCTTTAGCAATATTGTCTGAGTTGTTTTAGATTCATACTTGAATCTCATCGATCCTGTCAGTTTTTCTGTCAATACAGTTGAACGGCTCAAGCCTTCAGCCATCTCTCTGGTTCTTCATTCGTCATCATCATTATCAAACCCTTCTGGTTTATAACACATATGTTTCAACTTCTAACAACAGAGACATACGAAGCAAAGAAGATGTTCCTTCAATAAAGGTTGAAATCGGTAAGTGGTTTCTTTATTCTTTTTTGTAGTTATTTTGTCCATTTTAACGATTTTATAGCTCATGCTTTCGCTTTTTGGGTTTTAGAGACCAGTCCACCGCAAAAAGAAAATTATAATTTTGAAAATTCTACCTAATTCTCCCAATAGTCTATAAAATTTTACGCATACAATTATTTAAGATAGAAAGAATAGGTAATTTTTCTAAAGCTGTTGAATTTTAATTTTTCTAAATGAGACTTTACTTCCATCAATGATTTTTTTTAATGATGATGTATTTTGTCTAAATGGATGATTATAGATGTAATTTGATGTATATTGGTATTTGCATCTGTAGATGATTTCCTCTTTTTCTTTTCTCTTGTGTGAACATGGTGTTTTTGATGATGAATGAGTCATTTTGTCTCTTCTTTTGGGCTACAATTTCATATTCCAACTTGCTCTTACAACCAATACAAGAAGATTTTTCCATTCCAAATGACTAATGACTAAGGAAACTGCCAAACGTTTATCTCGAAGAAGTTAAAAGTAGTCCATTAAAGCGGATGCTATGTGTAATGATTTACACGGTAAGCGCTTACCGAATAAGAGTCGTCACTGGGTAAGACTTTACATCCTTATAATTGCTCGTATCACGTATGATTATCAGCATTTGCCATGTTCATCTCTTAAGGTAAATGAAATGATAAACACTTATTGGATAAGTGTTAGGACCAATGTCTTGATGATATGAAAGTTTTATAAAGAAAGTTTTGCATATTAAATTGTAATTATCTAGGTGTATGAGCTTAGGCTTGGGCTTTGTATCTTGTATAAATAGGAATAGGGCTAGGGTTAGAAGGGTGGGAGAATTCAATGAGAGTCGTTTAAGCAAAGGTGTTTATGTGTGTTTTCTTGTAAGCTTTTGAGAGCTAGCTCACCAATATTACAAGAACACTTGATTCTTCAATTGATTTCTTATGCAAATCCTTGGTATTTTATCTTTAAATCTTGCCGAACTAGGCCAATGATATAACACGAATACATTTTATACACCAAAATCATTGTTACTACCTTTTAACAATTTAGAAAACAAATTAAAATATCGTGGTTTTAAATTTTTAATTGAGATTTTTGTAAAATAAAAGCATCACTTTTTATGGGATAGATGGAGTATAAATTGTTTTTAAAGTCATGTGCACTAAAATTTAATTTTAAAATGGACATATCTATTATACTTTAAGATAAGCAATAAATAAATACGTAGCAGTTAATTTAGGAGGTAATTAATTAATGTACAAGTCGACAAATATTATTTTCATGTACGTTCACATGCAATGTATAACTTGACAACAATAAGCCGTCAAGACCAATCAAGAACCTATTGAGGTAAATCAGGGATCTATTAAACCAATCGCACGAGATTAATTGAGAACTCATTTATTGACTTGGTATGTCTATGTAAAATCACAACCTACCATCTTCATTTTCCATTGAGACAGGTCCAGAAACTATATATCGTTTGATTTATTATGTTTGTGTGTGTGTAATGTTAAGGATTTATTTAATAAATCTTATAATTAATGGGGCTTACATATTATTAATCTAATTATATCAGGCTATTTTATAATATAGGCTAATTAAAGTGATTAATTGGTGGAAGCCCGTTTAGAATTAATAAAGAGGTGGTATGAGCATAATGAGAGGAAACCTGTTAGGTTTAATTAGGGTTTGATGGGAACCCTAATTATAACCTATATAAAGACGACTAGGGTTATGGTCCCAATACACCAAAATCATATTGTTCACTTACTCTCCCCATTGGAAGAACATTCGGGATTTTGCGTTGAGGAAAACCGTAGCCGGGAATCTACGACTCAAGTTCAAGCCTAACTAATGGATTCGGGCACGCACATTCTTTTCTTATATTCTTGGTGATTCAATGTGATAAATGGTCTATTCATTCTAACATGTAAAGCCATAACTTAGCAGTTCCAACTTTTATTAAAACAGATCGGGAAACCATCGAGGCATCTCGAAACGACATCAAGACCGTCGATAAACACTATTTGAGAAACCATCGAGATCAATTAAGACGAAGAGTAATGGAGAGCCCATTAATTGACTTTATTTATGTTTGTGTGAGTAAAACCATAACCTACCACATTCTCCATCGAGGCTAATCAGGAGCCTGTCAAGACCAATAGAGAATCCAATAAAGAAAAAAGAAAAACAATAGTTTTTACGGTTGGAAATGTGGTATAATCATGATGAATAATATGTATATGCATGATAAACAGATTAGAAAGTCTAAGGAACAGATTCTTTTAGGTGGAACTGATGAAAAGACGACGATCAGATGGATTGTCTGGGATAACGTCATTAGTGACAAGTCCTGTGGTGGACTCGGCATTGGCAGCTTGCATGCTCTAAATCTTGCTTTACTTCTCAAATGGTTGTGACGAGAGGTAACAAAACCTAATGCTAAATGGCTAAAAGTGATTCTTCACTGCAACGACAATTTCACCTTGTCTGCCTCGACAAGAGGGATGGGGGGCGTTTGGAACTGTATTCGTGGAGCTGAAAAAAACATTCTTGATTTGGGTATAAATCTGGGCACGTTTCTGCATCAGAAGGCAGATGGTAGTGAATGGGTTTGGGGTCTCTAGCCAAACAAAATTTACTCGGTGCAATCCTTTCGTAAACTGATCGATGGTTTCTCTTCCGATTGCGAATACGAAAACCGACTGGCTTCATCAGATTCCCAGCAAAATAAACATCTTTATTTGGCACGCCTTAAAAAACTGGCTGGCAACTAGGGAGAATCTCAAGAGAAGAGTGGTCTCAATCACTTCCGTGGATTGCCCAATCTGTCTGTCGACTTACGAGTGTCTCGATCATGTGCTGACTACCTGCTCTTCTTCAAAAATTATCGGTGCGCTTCTCAAGTCTTGGGTGGAATGGTGGCCGAGTTGTGAGACTTCGGTTCAGGGCATGTGGAGTGCGTTAAGTTCGTTAGGGAGTGACAACAAGCAAAAAGTTGTTTTCATGGCGATTGGTGCAACTTATTTATGGTGCGTTTGGGAGCAAAGAAATAGTAAGGCGTTCAACAGAGGCTTCAAGAAGGAGATTGAGATCTTAAGATCTGTACAATTTCTTGCTTTTAATTGGATTCATTGTCGTTTAAAAGGGGGTCGATCCGTTAGCTGGGAAAATTGTGTCTATAATCCAATTATGGCTATCCTTTCTTGTACTAGTTTAGCCTCTCGCTAGCTTTTCGTAATAAAATCTTCCTCCCTGCTTTGTCGTCCAAAAAAATATGCATGATAAATTTTATTGTGAAGATTAATATTTATGATGAAGATCACATTGCTATGAATAATATCACATGAACATAAAGTACATATTCATGATGAATGTTATAGTAAAAATGTATATTTATGATGAATATATAAATATTCATGATTAACGCTATAATGAAAATGTGTATTCATGATAAATACAATGTTGATGTATAAAAATATATGCACCTACTCGTAGGGTTAATAATAAATTAAGTTATATATTAAAAACCGAAAATAAGACATTAAAATGTAAGAAAAATCAACAATCGTGTTATAAAAAGCGCGGATTAGACCAGGGATGGACCTCCCTTGGAGGCCACGGTGGCACGGGCCACCATATAATTTGTGTGCCGAAGGGTAAAGTTTTTGAATTTTAAGAAGGTGCAACCGTATTATTTTGGAGGGTGTCACCGTATTGTTTTCGAAACTTCAAGGTGTGCACCTAAAAACCAAAAACTTCTATCGGAATAAACCCAAAAACAAAAAAATTCACACGAAATCAACCAAAAAACCGAAAATTTCTCTTGAAGTCAACCAAAAAATCTAAAAATACTCTCAAAATCAACTAAAAAACAGAAAAATTCTTTCGCAGTCAATCAAACAACCCAAAAAATCTTTCGATTCAACATAAAGAAAAAAGCCTATCGAAATCAACCAAAAAATTGGAAAAAAACCTCTTAAAATTAACCAAAAACTTAATTACATGGTGCCACCGTTTGAAAATTGTCCTAGGACCATGGCATGCACAAACTTAACGAGGCGCCGAACAGCCTTCAACCATGGTTCATGGTGCACCACAACGGTTGTTACAATTAGAACACTTGTTACACGAAACATGGATCAAAAGAAAATACAATCACATAAAATTCTGCCCATATATATTTTAATTATTTAGTTTTTAAAGGGGTTGTGTCCTTCAAAGGTGAAGGAGCAGGTTATGCGAATGCATGCATGTGAACGTAGAAGGGTGATTAAGTTGGATATGGACATGCAAATTAGGCAAAGCAAAACAAATTCAATGCAGTTGAATATAATAATAATAATGGTATATATAGTTCACTTGGACATATTTGGACTAATATAAATATATATAAGATCGTGTATGTCTTTTCAACATGAATCAATAATTGGTATGGTCGGTTTTGTATTACCTTTCATCGTCCCTACTACTGATGGTGTGTTTTGGTTGGGTTGGCCAGCCATTTATCCATTATCAAACCGACCAAGAATTTTTTATTTTGTCATCATCCCAAACGAAAAAAAGTGTTTTTAACTGGTTTTCTATCTTCTTCCAATTCAAGATTTGTAGAAGTTCCAATAGAACCATGACTTTTATTTGCATTAGGACAAAATGGGACGTATACGACAAAAACCGGGTATTTATTTGCGAATTTCATGATAGCGCAGCGTTGCTTGGAGGGGAAGCTTTGGTCTAGGGTGGATGGTGGGTTTACGTACTTGTCCATAAACATGGGAACGGTATAAGATTGAAGCCTCTTGAGGTTGTAACACCTCCAACTCAAGTGTTAAGATATGTCAAATTCGGTTGTTAATAACAAAATTAGAGCTTGTAAGTATCCATATCAAATGGATCTTCAATTTAGAAGTAAATAAAGTTAAATGATATTGATGTTAGTTACTTTATTAGGGCAAACTTTTCGTTTATTTAATATTAAATCCACAAATAACTTTGTCATGGCTGGGTAAAGTTCCAGTGATATGTCCTCTGATCATGCCTGTTTTGTAGAACGTGGACTACAACAAATGTACCCTATTGCAACGATACAAGTCATCGTTGATGCTCCAATTATCGTCTCTAATGTTGTATTGTGACGGCAGTCGTCGCTATTGAGTTTGTCACTGTTGGCTCGTAGCTTTAGCTCTCTATAGCCATAATATGTTGTCGCTTGAATATGCAAAAAAGTGTTTGAACTCATTAATAATGTGTAAAAATGATTGTTAGAGATTGAACAAGATTGATGATGATGATGAACACGCTAGAGAGAGGCTGAGAATCAAGCCGTATATTGAATAAGAGAATATGTGTGTTACATACAGAAAAGTAAACCCTAGGCTACTTATACAGAGAGTACAGGAAAGAGGCCTAAAGCCCATGGGCTTATATATACAAAAATCTACAGCTAACGCCCCCCCTCAAACTCAATCAGGGGAAGAATGACCTAGATTAGGTTTGAAAACAAGTTCCCGAAATCGTCCTGGAAAGTGAGCTTTGGTGAAGATATCAGCTGACTGGTCAACTGTGGAGATAGGTTGAAGTTGAATTGTCTTGCGCACAACATGTTAACGAACAAACTGGCAGTCAATCTCAATATGTTTCGTACGCTCATGAAAGACATCGTTGTGAGCGATCTGAATAGCACTGGTGTTGTCGCACCAGAGCAAAGTTGGTGAAAGTTGAGGAGCACCCATGTCGGATAGTAACCAGCGGAGCCAGATGAGTTCCTAAGAGGTGTCAGCTAGAGCTCGGTACTCAGCTTCAGGACTAGAACGAGCAGTAAGGGATTGCTTGTTGCTGCGCCAGGAAATAAGAGAATCACCAAGAAAGAAGCAGAACCCCGTAGTGGAACGACGATCAGTGATATCGCTATCCCAATCCGCATCAGAAAACCCTCGTAGAATTAATGAGGGCGTGGAGGAGAAATACAGACCATGAAACATAGTCCCCTTAAGATACTGCAGAATGCGCAGAACAGCGGCATAGTGATTAGAGCACCGTACAGACATGAATTGGCTGACAGTGTGAATAGCATAGGCAATGTCAGGTCGAGTAACTGTGAGGTAAACAAGAGAACCTACCAACTAGCGGTATAAAGTAGGATCCTTCAATGGAGGACCAGCATTTGGTGTCAAGTGATGATTGGGCTCCAAAGGTAGATGTCACCTTGTTATCAGTAATACTGGCGTGAGAAAGAAGATCGGTGGTGTATTT
Organism: Carthamus tinctorius; assembly: GCA_001633085.1. NCBI lineage: Eukaryota > Viridiplantae > Streptophyta > Magnoliopsida > Asterales > Asteraceae > Carthamus > Carthamus tinctorius. The sequence continues at coordinate 2,546 of LUCG01202201.1, read as the reverse complement.
GGCCTAACAAAGATAAGTGCCTGCAGAGGCTAATAAAACTTCAAGACCAAGAAAATAATGTAGCTTACCGAGATCCTTCATCTCAAAAGTGACACTGAGAGATTGTTTGAGAAGCGTGATGCCGGCAGAGTCACTGACAGTAATAATCATATCATCCACATAAAGAAGAAGAAGAATCGAGCCAGCATCAGTACTACGAGTAAACAACCCAGAATCATAAATACTCGCAGAGAAGCCCAAGGAGAGGACCGTAGTACTGAATTTCTCAAACCAAGCCCGAGGAGCTTGTTTGAGGCCATAGAGGGCTTTCCGAAGCCGACAAACGTGCCCAGTAGTAAGAGAAACACCAGGAGGAGGAGTCATATAGATTTCTTCAGACATATCACCATTTTGAAAGGCATTCTTAACATCCATCTGAAAAAGTGGCCACCGTTTTGTGGCTGCAATGGCTAGAAGGCTGCGAACAGATGTTACACGAGCAACTTGTGCAAATGTCTCTTCGTAATCGATGTCATACTCCTGATTGAAGTCCTTTGCCACTAGACGAGCTTTGTACCGATCGATGGAGCCATCAGACTTCGTCTTGATTTTGAAGGGTAATAACCCAAATTCTTTTGGGCCTTTCATTAATAAAAGAAGGAAAAAGGGAAAATTAATTGGGCTTGGCCCACATTATTTAAGGAGAAAGGGGGGATGTCATTTACCATTTAGGGTAAGATTTTTATCCGTATTGTGTATGTATGCGGCTCTGGGTGTGATAGAAAGGGGAAAAGAGAAGCAGTCAGAGAAAGGGTGGACTTGGACGTTTGAATCTTCTTCGAAGAATCCTCATTTGGTAAGTTTCTCATTTTGATTTAGCATTGGTTAATGTAGGATTGATTGTGGTAGATTTTGGTGAGATTTATACCTGTTTTAGGCTAAATTCGCGAAGTTCTGAGGTTTTTCCCAGTTGTCCGATTCGGAATCCAGTTCCCCAACTCGGATTTCGAGTTATCCGACTCGGACTTTGGGTAGTCTGACTCAGATTAGTAAGTAGTCCGATTCGGACTAGTTGTCGGATACGTATTAGTTGGTTGTCCGATTCGAACTAGTTGTCTGATTCGGATTAGGGAGTAGTCCGATTCGGATTAGGGAGTAGTCCAATTCGGACTAGTGTCCGATTCAGATTAGGGAGTAGTCGGATTCGGACTAGTTGTCCGATTCGGCTTAGTAGGTAGTCCGATTCGGATTAGTGGGTAGTCCGATTCGGACTAGTTGTCCGATTCAGATTAGTTGGTTTCCTGACTTAGTCAGTTTCTATTCAAGGAGTAGGTGGAGAGGTTTAAATGTGTATGTCGGAATTAGAATTCTCGTAAGAATTTCTGTGATTTTACCTTGTAGGTGCGCAGTTAAAGTGATTGGAGGTTTTACCGACGACCATGTGAGTTTTCCTCACTTGACAGATACTTTTAAAGAAAGAGAGAACTTTTGCATTATCGTTTTAAATTGTCAACTATTGTCGCTGGAAAGGTATTTACAGACTTTCTTATGCATTCTTGCATGGGTGGGGCATGTACTGGCCAAATCGGGGACGTGTGACCCCAATTCGGGCAGGTGTGAGCCCTTGCGTTGCCACATGTGTGCATGGGATATAACGCGGTGAGGGCCAGTAAATGTGTAGAGAGTGTGTGCATAAAGCATGTGTTTAACTGATTTCTTTAAATGCATGTTTTACTTATGATCTATTAAACTTTTACGAAAGGTTAATGACGTTGCTTTTGGGAGAACTCACTAGACCTTTGGTCTAACCCACGTTTTCAAATTAAACCTTTTCAGGTCGACCAGGGGCAGATAGAGGTAAGGGCAAGGTTTGAAGCCTGTTACCACCGAGAGACTTAATCGGCACCCTTGGTTGTTCGTTGATGCTTCTCAGTTGCTAGTTAGTATGCAATTGTTGGATGTTGTTAGACGTTTGTCCAAAAATTTTGTAACCCGCTTTTGGGAAGACTTTTATATTATGTTAGTTTTAATTGCGTAAGGTTTAGGTTGTTACAATTGGTATCAGAGCCATAGTTTAAGTAAATTAGGTGACCGGATGGGCCTAGTCTTAAACTGTAGGATTGAGGACGCAACTGAGAATCTAAGAGGCCATAGGTTGAGACTGTGAAAATGTTGCCAATAGGGGAATAAGGACTAACATGTACCTAGTGAGGTAGTAGTTACGCCTAGCCAGCATAGTTACGAACTCCTTTGTGCATGTGAATACTTATTGCGTCAGTGGTTTAGGGTGTCTAACTTAAGCCTGTTTTATGTGTATCAATTAAGTGAAATGGCAGGACGCGTTTAGCGGAGTAGATCACCACCAGCAGCTGAGGAGGCTCCTATTGATGAGACTCTAGTGGGACAAGAGGCTGGGCTAGGTGGAGTAGAAAACGTACCCCGGAGGAGGGCTGCCCCCAAGACGACTGCGGCGCCTAGACAACCAGCTGAGAGAGGGAGAGGCCGGGGAAGAGGGCGAGGAAGGGGAAGAAGAAGGATTCCTACTCGAGCAACAACTCATGAGCCAG